>PVKV010013241.1:6872-62344 GCA_004027835.1 Alouatta palliata | reverse complement strand
AAAAAAAAAAAAAAAAAAAAAAAAAACACAAAAATTAGCTGGGTGTCAAGGCACCTTGCCTGTAATCCCAGCTACTCGGGAGGCTGGGGCAGGAGAATCACTTGAACTCAGGAGGCAGAGATTGTGCTATTGCACTGCAGCCTGAGGGACAAGAGCGAAGCTTTGTCTCAACAAAACAAAACAAAACAAAATCAAAAAGACAGAGATGGTATAAGAAAGGAAAACTGGAAGTCAATCTCATTCACCATCACAGATTCAAAATTCCTAAACAAAAGCCAAACCCCACAATTTACTTTAAAAGCTGTGGTGGTGGCAGCGGAGTAGTTTCTATACAAGCAATGCAGGGATAGTTTAATATTGGAAAACAAAGGCCAGACACAGTGGCTCACGCTTGTAATCCCAGCACTGTGGGAGGCCAAGGTGGGCGGATCACCTGAAGTCGGGAGTTCGAGACCAGCCTGACCAACATGGTGAAACCTTGTCTCTACTAAAAATACAAAATTTGCCAGGCGTCGTCGGACATGCCTGTAATCCCAGCTACTCAGAAGGCCGAGGCAGGAGAATTGCTTGAACACAGGAGGTAGAGACTGCAGTGAGCCGATTGCACCACTGCACTCCAGCCTGGGCAACAAGAATGAAACTCCATCTCAAAAAATATATATTGGAAAACTATACATGTAACTCACCTCAGTAAGTCTACAGAATAAATACCACGTGTGACGGTTAATTTTTTTTTTCTTTTTGAGACAGAGTCTCGCTCTGACACCAGGCTGGAGTGCAGTGGCGCAATTGTGGCACAATCTTGGCTCACTGCAACCTCTGCCTCCCGGTTCAAGTGATTCTTCCGCCTCAGCCTCCCGACTAGCTGGGACTACAAGCATGTACAATCATGCCCAGGTAATTTTTTTTTTTTTTTAGTAGAGACGGGGTTTCACTATGTTGGTCAAGATGGTCTTGCTCTCTTGACCTCATGATCCCCGCACCTCGGTCTCCCAAAGGGCTGGGATTACAGGCATGAGCCACTGCACCCGGCCATGATGGTTAATTTTTTACATCAACTTCAGTGCCCAGATATTTGATCAAATATTTTTCTGGATATTCCTGTTTAGTTATTTTTGGATGAGTTTACAATCAATAGACTGAGTAAAGCCGGGTGCCCTCCCTACTGTAGGTTGGCTCTATCCAATCAGCTGAAGGCCTAAATAGAACAAAAGACAAACTCTACCCACAAAAAAAGAGAATTCCTCCCGCATGCCTTCCAAATTGGGATGTCAACTGTTTCCTGCCTTCAGAATTGAACTGAAACATTGGCTCTTCCTGAGTCTTGACCTGCCAGCCTTAGAACTCATACCATTAGCAGTCCTGGTTCTCACACCTGCATACTCAGACTGAAACTATACCGTTGGCTCTCCTGGGTCTCCAGCTTGCTAACACAAATATGATCTTGGGACATGTCAGCCTCCATAAATGTGTGAGCCAATTCTTTACAATAAATCTCTTTTCACATACCACCCCACCATACACCTATGGTTCTGTTTCTCTGCAGAACCCTAAAACACTGTGTGACCAGCTTGATAAATCCAACCCCCAACCCAAAACAAAAACGATCTGTTAAAATTCAAAATCCATCCATGGTTAAAAAATAAAGAAGCAAAGTTTAAAACATAAAAAACTACTGTAGACTTTCCACTTAATAGTAAACTGTAATAAAGATTTTTTTTCTTTAAATCAAGAAGGCAAGAATGACCACAATCACCATTTTTATTCAGCTTCTTACTACAGATCCTAGACTGCACATTAACATGGGAAAAAAATAATATATAGTAGTTTCTTCTTATCTGCAGAGGACATGTTCCAAGACCCCCAGTGAATATCTGGAACAACAGATAGTAACAAACCCTATATATGCTTTTTCCTATATATCCACATACCTATAATAAAGTTTAAATTTTAAATTACACATACTTAGAGATTAACAACAATAATTAATAATAAAATAGAACAGGCTGGGAGTGGTGGCTCATGACTATAATACCAGCACTTTGGCAGGTCAAGGCATGAGGACTGCTTCATGCCAAGAATTTGAGACCAGCCTGGGCAACATAGTAAGACCCCATTCTCTATTAAAAATTTTTAAAATTAGATAAATTTTAAAAACTAGCTGGGCATGGTGGTATATACCTATAGCCTCAGCTACTCAGGAGGCTGAAGTAGGAAAATCACTTAAGAATAGGAGTTCAAGGCTGCAGTGAGTTCTGATCACATCGCACCACTGTACTCCAGCTTGGGCAACAGAGTGAAATCCTGTCCCCTCACCAAAAAAATAGAATAGCTAACAATATATTATAATAAGAGTTATGTAATGTGGTCTCTCTCTCAAAATCTTATTGTACTGTACTCACCCTTCTTACAATGACGTGAGATGATAAAATGCCTACGTGATGAGGTGGAAGTGAGGCTGATGACACTGGCATTGTGATGCCGCAGTAGGCTACTACGAAAAACTATTTTAAAACTTATGAATTATTTCTGGAATTTTCCATTTACTATTTTCAGGTAACAGCTGACCACAGGTAACTGAAACTACAGAAAGCAAAACCAAGGATAATGGGAGACTACTATAAAGACTAGGGGAAAACTATAAAACCAATATTCCTTCCAGATAATAAATTCTATATAGAAACCCCAAAAAATGGACATAAATATATACATTATTCAAATTTCAAATTAATCTGCATTAAATCAGTATGTAAATATCAATTACATTTCTATATATACAAGAAACAGAAAACGTACTAACATGGAAAATACTATTTACAGACAAGGCACGGTGGCTCATGCCTGTAATCCCAGCACTTTGGGAGGCAGAGGTGGGGAGATCACTTGAGGTCAGGACTTCAAGACCAGCCTGACCAACATGGTGAAACCCCATCTCTACAAAAACAAAAAAAAAATTAGCCACAGTGACACACGCCTGTAGTCCTAGCTGCTTGGGAGACTGAGGCAGAGTATGCTTGAACCAGGAGGCAGAGGTCGCAGTGACCTGAGATTCCACCACTGCATTCCAGCCTAGGTGACAGAGAGAGACTCTGTCACAAAAAAAAAAAGAAAAAAAGAATACTATTTACAAAAGCATCAAAAAAATAAGACACCTAGGGATAAATCTAACAAAAAAATGAGCAAGACTTGTATCCAGAAAATTCTAAAACTCTATTATAAAAGAACACACTAAAGAAAGACAGAGATGGCCAGGCCAGGTGGCTCACGCCTATAATCCCAGCACTTTGGGAGACCAAGGTGGGTGGATCACCAGGTCAAGAGTTCAAGACCACCCTGGCCAACATGATGAAACCCCCTCTACTAAGAATACAAAATTAGCCGAACATGGTAGAAGGCGCTTATAATACCAGCTACTCAGGCTGAGGCAGGAGAACTGTTTGAACCCAGGAGGCAGAGGTTGCAGTGAGCCAAGATCACACTACTGCACTCCAACCTGGACAACAGAGCCAGACTCCATCTCAAAAAAAGAAATTCATGGATAAGTCAGAATCTTATTCATGGATAAGTCAGAATCAGAGGTTAACCGTCTCAAATTTGATCTGCAGATTGGGGATGGGTGGGATGAGGGGTGAAGAAAGGGACCTGATAAGCTGATTTCACATTTTTTGAAAAAAGCAAGTTGATTCTAAAACTTTTTTTGAAAAAAAGCTAAATCTCAAATAGCAAAACACTCCTGTAGTTCCTCACTTAACATCATCAATAGGTTCTTTGAAACTGCAACTTTAAGCAGAACAACACATAATGATACTGGTTTTACCATACACAGGAGAATATGCAAATTCCACACAGACAGTGGCCCTAGCTGAGAACTGATTTTTTTTCTTGTCAATGTTAAAACGACATAAAACAAAATAATGTTATTCAAGGTACTGCTGCATATAAAAAATACTTAAGTGTCAAAGGCAAAATTGTAAAGTGCTCAAAAGAAAATATAGGCCAACATCTATATGACCTAAACACAAACAGTGCTTGCCATTGAACTGCATTAAAATTTAAAAATACCTGTTCTTCAAGAAACAGAATGAATGAAGAAAAAGGTAAGCTGCAAATTATGGGGGGAAAAATGTGTTGCATGCATAACTATTAATATCCAGAATACAGATAAAACTCCTCAAATTAGTAAGAAAACACAAGGTATTCAAAGGACAAACAGGTAAAAGACATGAACAGGCACTGAACATCACAAGAGACAAATTTATTTTAAATTTGTATCTTAGGAAAATACAAGCTAAAATCACAACACTATTTACACCTTCTAGACTGGCAAATTTTTGTCAAAGTCTGACTATACAAACTCAAGTACTTGTGAGTACACAAATCAATGGCAACTCGCTGTTCCTGGGGGTTATAAATCGGTACAACCACTTAAAACAATACATTACCCTATAAAATCACTCGTGCATATATTATGATTCAGTAATTCTACTTCTAGAATACCTTAGAGAAAATCTTGTACGTATGCAATACGACAGATGTATTAGAACGTTAAAAGCACAGACAATATTCAAATTTAGGGGATATCTCTCTTTGGTTTTTCTTTGTTGTTGTTGTTTTCTGAGATGGAATCCTGCTCTGTTGCCCAGGCTGGAGTGCAGAGGCGCAATCTCCACTCAATGCAACCTCTGCCTCCCGGGTGCAAGGGAGTCTCCTGCCTCAGCCTCCTGACCAGCTGAGACTACAGGCGCATCCCATCACGTCTGGGTAATTTTCTGCATTTTTAGTAGAGACGGGGTTTCACCGTGTTATCCAGGATCTCCTGACCTTGTGATCTGCCTGCCTCAGCCTCCCAAAGTGCTGGGATTACAGGCACGAGCTACTGCGCCTGGTCAAATTTAGGAATATCCCCTTTTTTTATATATTAAAGTCTGCTTTAAAAATTAGCTTACCACCAACTATTAATAAAACATTGGCCTGTCATCCCAGCACTTTGGGAGGACAAGGCGGTGGATCATGAGGTCAGGAGATAGAGACCATCCTGGCCAACACAGTGAAACTCCATCTCAACTAAAACACAAAAAATTGGCCAGGCGTGGTGGTGCACGCCTGTAATCCCAGCTTCTCAGGAGGCTGAGGCAGGGGAATCCCTTGAACAAGGAGGTGGAGACTGTAGTGAGCCAAGATCACGCCACTGTACTCCAGCCTGGCAATACAGCAAGACTCCATTTCAAGAAAAAAAATCAATATAATCTTAGTTTGTAATCTTCCTGGGTGAAAAGAAAACCTCCCTGGATTTCTAAGTACCATTAGAAAAAGTCCTAGTCTTCTAATATAGAAAAATGTATCCCAGCCTGGTCAACATGATGAAACCCCGTCTCTATTAAAAATACAAAAATTAGCCAGGCATGGTGGCAGGCGCCTTTAATCCTAGCTACTCGGAAGGCTGAGGCAGAGAATCGCTTGAACCTGGGAGGCAGAGGTTGCAGTGAGCCAAGATCACACCACTGCACTCTAGCCTGGGTGACAGAAATAGACTCCATCTCAAAAAAAAAAAAAAAAAGCATATGATATAAAGATAAGGGAACGTTTGTTTGCTTTCATATGCCCCACAAATATTTTACTCTTCACATACCTTCGCATACCTTAAGATTTAGAACTGGCCGGGCGTGGTGGCTCAGGCCTGTAATCCAAGCACTTTGGAGGCCAAGGCGGGTGCATCACCTGAGGTCGGGAGTTCAAGACCAGCCTGACCAACATGGTGAAACCCCCATTTAAAAAAAAAAAAAAAAAAAAAGATTTAGATGTGTAGCCATTTATCTAGTTAATTGCTCTGCTCCACAATAATAAAATTTATTTTATCTCCCTGAGAGCATCAGGTGGGGTAGAACTAGGAGATTACAGTACAGGCCAGGTGCAGTGGCTCAAGCCTGTAATCCTAGCACTTTGGGAGGTCAAGGAAGGCAGATCACAAGGTCAGGAGTTCAAGACCAGACTGGCCAACATGGTGAAACCCCGTCTCTACTTAAAAATACAAAAATTAGCTGAGCATGGTGGCTCGTGCCTATAATCCCAGCTGCTTGGGAGGCTGAGGTAGAATTGCTTGAACCGGGTCCCGGGAGGTGGAGGCTGCAGTGAGCTGAAATCACACCACTGCACTCCAGCCTGGGTTACAGAGCGAGACTCCATCTCAAAAAAAAAAAAGAAAGATTACAGTACAGACAGGTTCCCAGGTTAAGTCTTGAGGTGCCAAGAAGACTGTGGAGGTCTCCCTAGGTATTTACATTTCAATGAGAAATGAGTTCTCAGGATTTTGGAAATGTCTCTTGTTCCAAGAGGGCTAAATGGCTCCTGGAGAGATTTTACTTATATACCCAAGAGTTGGAGTTAATATTTATAACATTTCAAAGAGACACATTCAGGATACGTGGGAATAGCTGCCTCTTCCCCTATATAAGCAAAGAGAAATTATCTGTCCCCATCTCTTACCTACATAGTATGCAGCTACTCAGGACTCAGCCTAGGCCTGCATGCCATAGGGAGGTAAGGACTAGGGCAAAGGAGGGCCAATATATTTTTACTTACTGTGAGGTATTCACAAAATCTGTCTCTGATTCAGAATACCTTCTGTGCATATCCTGGACAAAAGTAAAAACTCAGTATTCCTCAATGCACCGCTCATTATCAAGAGAACTATGAAGAAAGTAGCTATAGTTAGAATAATCCCCAGTGAGGCCTGCTGGAAAAGGAATAGCTATACAAAATTCCTAGGTACATTAGATTCTGGGAGTATATCCTTGTGGAATGCTAGCACCCTTCAAGATCTAGGATTTTACTTTACTTCTTGATTCTGGAAAGACCCAGTCCTCCATGAACATAATGTAACACTTGGTCAGGTAAGGAACAAAATGCCACCATCTTTCCTATCCTGATCATCACTATCAGTAACTGAAAAGATATTGCAATTTTCTGATAAACCCCTCATTGTCCAAATCCTCAATACTCACTCTCTGAAACACAAATAGATTTGAGTAACTCAGTATTCAAACCTACCATCTCAACTTTTACTTTCTGAATTCAGGAACTGAATTTTGATCATGAAGAATACTTGCATTGTAGTCAGGCTTTCAGAAGAAAACAAGCAATGTAATATAAACATAAAATTATGTTTATATGCAGTGAGAAAGAAAAAAAGAAAGGTCTGGCGCGGTGACTCATGCTTGTAATCCCGACACTTTGAAAGGCCAAGGCAGGAGTTCGAGATCAGCCCAGGCAACATTATAAAACCCCGTCTCTACTAAAAATACAAAAATTAGCTGGGCATCATAGCATGGGCCTGTAATCCCAGCTACTTAGGAGGTTGAGGCAGAAGAATCGCTTGAACCTGGGAGGCGGAGGTTGTGGTGAGCAGAGATTGCGTCACTGCACTCCAGCCTGGGCGACAGAAGGAGACAAAAAAGACAGAAAGGCAAAAAGGAAGCCAGAAAGGAAGGAAGGCAGGCAAAGAAAAGAACTAGAGAGAGAGTGTGTGTGTTTGTGTGTGTTTTCAAGTCAAAGACTCATAAGGGTTTTATAACACTGCCTATAGGTTTTATGTGCAATCTGACTATCCCATCTATAAACAAGAGACTGATTAAGCACATATATGTGAAAAAAATTAAAATTCTATGTAGCCACTAAACATAAAGTTGCAGGTTCTGAAACTCAAAGCTATTTCTGCCATTTGACTACCTGGAAATTGAGGCTCAACAAAGTGAGAAATAAAAAGTCAACTGTTGAAAAACTTGCATTAAATGGCACATCTGTGCAAAAAAGTTATATCCCTCTTTCCTGGAACTTCCGACCAACATTTAACAAGACAAAAAGAAACCTTGGAATAGCCACTTCCCTTCTCTACAACCACCTCCTTGCCTTTAGCTAAATCACACATATTGGTATTACATTCATTTTCCATTCACTTCTCTACCCATCACAATCTGATGTTTGATCCAATCCCTCTACCCAAACTAGATACACTTCAGTATCTATTAAATTGGACATTACCTCAAAAATATCCCATAGATCAGTCTCTTCTTGTAACGTTATTACCTTTCTCATCCAACCCACCATCACCCTCTAATGTAATAGTTTCTATCTCATCTCCCCTCTTCAATTTATTCTCTACAGAGTAAGGTAATTTTCAACAAGATCTTACCTTGCACACACATTCAAAGTTTCAACGGACCCCCTTGAAAACCGTTCAAAATCTGCTGCTCTTAGGATCAAATCCAAATTTCCAAACATTTGAACACTGTCTGAATAACACTGTATGACACAGATCCCTACTACTTTCCCCACGGCTCTAGTGTTATCTCTTCAACCTCACCAAGGTTTATTTTTCTTTTTGGATTTTCAAATATGCCACTGTCTCTACTGGAACAAACCACATCTATGCGAATAACTCTATCACTCTATAATACAGGATAACAGAGACTCTCTTTCTTTACCGAACTATATTATATATCCTGTGTAAGAAGATGATACTCAAAAAATACATGGTGATGACCACATTCTTAATCACAAAGTATAATAAAGATATTCCATGAGGGTCAGGCGCAGTGGGTGGTTCACGCCTGGAATCCCAGCACTTTGGGAGGCCAGAGGTGGGCAGATACCAAGGTCAATGGATTGAGACCATCCTGGCCAACACAGTGAAACGCTGTCTCTATTAAAAATACAAAAATTAGCTGGGTGTGGTGGCGCACATCTGTAATCCCAGCTACTCGGGAGGCTGAGGCAGGAGAATTGCTTAAACCCAGGAGGCAGAGATTGCAGTGAGCCAAAATTACACCACTGCACTTCATCCTAGTGAAAGTGCAAGACTCTGTCTCAAAAAAAAAAAAGATATTCCATGAGAAAGACTCGTCTTCAGAAGCTATGGTACCATGGGCCAAAGAAAAAATACCATAAGCCACAGTAAAACACTGTTAACTAAACAGCAGCAACAGATACCTCGTGGTACTTTCAGAGGCAAAAATAAACTGAAACACTAATACAATCACACATTAATATGCACATTTATAAGAAAGAATGAGAAACATTAAAAAATCTTTCACTCACAAGTTTTTCTCTCTCTAGTTTTTGCAGTAAACTCTCCATGTTACTTCCAATTCTTGTCTTTTCTACAACTTCATAAAGGCTGCAATACATTCCATTCTTCAAAACTGACATAAGAAAAAAATACATAGTCAACATCCAAATCAAGTCCACTTCTAATGCATTTTAATAAAATAAAATTACCTTACCTTCATTTGGACCTAAGTATGTTTCCTTATAAAACAGTGCCGGAGGGATTTTCTGTTTCAGATGATCAATACTCATAACTGATTCAACATCTAACTTCTCAGGTCTGAAAGAAAATTTAAAAAGCATGGTTGCCTTACCTGTATTTTTAACTGTAGCAATCTTAACACATACACAAAAAAGTATACTTGATGGAAAACAGAAGAGCCTATATACTAATATCTCACCTATTCTAAAGATTTTTTGTTTTGCTTGTGACAGTGTCTCACTCTGTTACCTAGGCTGGAGTATTTTTAAAGATTAAAAATCTTTAATCTCACCTTAAAGATTTTTTTTGTTTTGTTTGCGACAAGAGTCTCATTCAGTCACCCAGCTGGAATGCACTGGCGCAATCACAGCTCACTGCAGCTTCAACCTCCTAGGATCAAGTGATCCTCTCACCTCAACATCCCAGATAGCTGGGACTACAGGCATGTGCCACCATGCAGATGCAATTTTTTTTTTTTTTTTTTTAATTTGAGATGGGATTTCACTGTATTGGTGAGACTGGTCTCAAATTCCTGACCTCAGGTAATCCTGAGGCCACCTCGGCCTCCCAAAGTGATGGGATTATAGGCGTATGCCACAGCGCCCAGCTGAAAGTGTAACTTTTGTTTTTTTTTGTAGAGACAAGGTCTCTTTATTTTGCTCGGCTAGTCTCAAATTCCTGCTCTCAATTGATCCTCCCACCTTGGCCTCCCAAAATGTTGCGATTACAGGAATGAGCCACTATGCCCAGCAGTAAAGGGGATTTGATACTGGAAGTCCAGATATATACATAGGTAGATAGCTAGCAAGGTAGTATTTCCAACCTTCCATCCTCAAGCCTGAAACTAAAAGACTGTCATTTTATTAAGGACAACTGAAGTATAAACTGTTAATCTGCACACATTTATAAAGGCCCACAATGACAGAAGCAAAAGATTTTACACCTGGCCGGGCGAGGTGACTCAAGCCTGTAATCCCAGCACTTTAGGAGGCCAAGGGGGGTGGATCACAAGATCAAGAGATCGAGACCATCCTGGCCAACATGATGAAATCCCGTCTCTACTAAAAATTCAAAAATTAACTGGGCATGGTGGCGTGTGCCTGTAGTCCCAGCTACTCGGGAGGTTGAGGCAGGAGAATTGCTTAAACCCGGGAGGCGGAGGTTGCAGTGAGTCGAGATTGTGCCACTGTACTCCAGCCTGGCACCTGGTGACAGAGTGAGATTCTGTCTCAAAAAAAAAAAAGATTTTACACCTTTCTATGCCAACATATGCTGCATAGAACTGAAAACCACCTGTATATTTTAACTATCCAATTAAAGCTCTTCCCAAGAAAGAACTGGTAACTTTTACATCTATTATATTAAAAATGCTAAATTAAAAATATTTATCTACTTAGGATAAAAATGAAAAATTATGTTTCAGATTTAAAATCACTAAGAAAAAGTTTTGCGTCAGGCACCGTGGCTCACATTTATAATCCCAGCACTTTGGAAGCCGACACAGGAGGATCACCTGAGATCAGGAGTTCAATACCAGCCTGGCTAACATGGCAAAACCCTGTCTCTACTGAAAGTATGAAAAAAATTAGCGGGGCATGGTGGTGTGTGCCTGGAATCCCAGCTACTCAGGAGGCTGAGGCAGGAGAATCACTTAAACCGAGGAGGCGAAGGTTGCAGTGAGCCAAGATTGCACCATTGCACTCCAGACTGGGTGACAAGACCAAAACTCCATCTCAAAAAAAAAAAGAAAAAGAAAAAGTTTTTTTTTTTTTCTTTTTTTTTCCCCTCCCCCCAAGAAAAAGTTTTATACTGTAAATGTACTGACTCAAATCAAGACAGAGAGGTAGAGGACTCATATTGTCAGATTACCTAATTTCAAATCAACCTTTTAAAAAACAAACCAACATTTATATTTAAGTTCTTATGAATCAAAATAAAATTTAAATATGAAAAATAAGAAAAAGGTTCAAGAAAGTGATAAAATTAGCAAGTACAAACTGCTCTCTTCTTATACTTACAGTTTGATAGGCAAAAAAGCACGAGTGGCTGACCTCAGAGAAATATAACACAAAAGTTTTCCTTTATTTAAAAGCTGTCCTTTCCACAAGGTATAGTTATATTTATCTAAATAAAAGAATAATGACACAGCTTAGTCATTTGGCAGCCCAGAGAAGTGAGAGCACATTTATTAGAAATGAAAGGGAAAATATCTAGAAACAAGGTTTAAGTAGGAAAAAAAAAAAAAAAACAGTGACACTTCTATACTTCTATTTACTGAAGAGTTCAAATATTAGGTTTTTCATTTCAGGTATTTTTCCCCCTACAAAATCATTTCAGGTTCAAGCAATAACAAATTTATCTGTCTAAATGTCATTATCAGAAAGTTGTGGAAAAAAGACAAGATAATTATTCATCTCTTATTTCCCCCAAAGGACACTGTATTAGATTTGGCTGATTATATGAATGACTACAATATCCTGTATCTTCTACTCAATATCTTTTCATTATAAAGAAACTTTAAAATAGGCCAGTTGCAGTAGCTCACACCTGTAACCCAGGAGGCTGAGGCCAGTTGATTACTTGAGGTCAGGAGTTCAAGACCAGCCTGGCCAACATGGTAAAACCCCATCTCTACTAAAAATACAAAAAATTAGCCATTGTGGTGGCGGGTGCCTGTAATCCTAGCTACTCAGGAGGCTGAAGCTGGAGAATCGCTTGAACCCAGGAGGCAGAGGTTGCAGTGAGCCAAGATAATGCCCCTGAACTCCAGCCTAGGCAACAGAGTAAGACTCCATCTCAAAAAAAAAAGAAAAAAAACCTTTAAAATACTTTAATGTCAATGCTACTTTCAATCTTCTCTAATTCTCTCCTAAATCCTATACCTCTGGTGAATTTAATACTTTTAAAAGGCTGAGTTATGAAACCTTTTTTATTTTTTACCTTTTTCAATTAAGTGCTGAAAACCTTTTTATCTATTCACAGTAGATTTTCAAAGGAGATCTTATGCTTACACAACCAAATGCTGATGCTACATTATAATATATAACTTTTTTCATACTTTGCAGATTTTCATTATAAAAATAATACATTGCACTTATTAATCTTTTGCTATATGTACTTACTCTTTCCATTTATAAAACTAAAGAAATATAAATCTCTTACCTATGTTTCTATCTGCATTAAAGCTGTTAGACCTACAAATTTTTTTAAAAGAAAAGAAAATATTACTCATTGATAACACAAAAATTAACATGTAAGACTTTGATATAAGCGCAATTTTTAATGGCATACTACACTTAGGTTCTTCCTCCAGGTAGGAAGAACAAATAAAAAACTCATTATAAAATCTAATAAATCGAAGTCTTCTACTTAGAGAAAACAGAAGTACTTACTTTGCTCAAATTACCACATTTTCCCAAATTTAAGGGAGCTCTTTTTTCCAAAAATATTAATCAAGAGAAATAGTGTCCACCAAAGTCTCTTGTCAATATTTTGGTGACAACATTAGAAGACACAACCTCAATATATATTTATATATTAATTCATCATAAAATAAGTATGTACTAAGTTCCTATTATTTACCAGGCACAATTCTAGATAATAGGATTATAGAGATAAACAGAACAAAGTTCCAACCTATATAAATCTAATAAGGAAGACAGAAAATTACATACAACAGATCATGATGGTTTTAAGTGCTATAAAAAGAGACATAAGGGTATAGAGGTTAAAAACAAAACAAAACAAAACAAAAACCTCAATGATCAGAAGATACCTGAAGAACTGTAGAATGAATTATGCAACTTATCGGGGAAAGAGAGAGAACAGCAAATGCAGAAGAGGCCCTGAAGCAGGAGCATTCATGGAGTATTCAAGGTACAAGGATGGATGTTCAATCAATGCCCCTTTGAAATGATATGGAGGTCAAGAGATGAAATCAAAGAGGAGGCCAAGAAATTAACAGTCATTATTCCTGGGGGTATGACCTCATAATTATAAAGTGCTAGATGTCTTTAAAGACCACTTATGAAAAACAGTAATAGTGAATGTATATATGTCATGGAGATCATAAATTTAAAGGCACTAAAGTGAAAGCCACAACTGTCTTGACACTATGTCAATTGGTAACTGTGGCTATGAGGGTTTCCAAGGATTATTCACCTACATGAAAAAATCACCGTATCTCCAACAACTTAAATGGAAGAGAAGATAGTTTGATCTGGAAAACTGACAAAGAGGTCAACCTCAAAAATGTACATATATGTTTTATGATGTATGGTTTTAAAACGCCAGTATTTCTAAATTAATAGATATCATACATGACTTCAAATATGTATAGATACCCAAAGTAAAAATGAGCAGATATTTCACCATCTCACCTACATTCCTATAAATTTACTTATTCTATTTGGCTAAAACATTTTTAGAATCACCACATGGGGAAAAAATGGTAACTGTTTTCTATTTGGTCACCTTATACTAGAGCTTATAAGAAATATTCAGTAACACAGGAACAGAAAATCAAAAAAAAAATCAGGCCAGGTGTGGCAGCTCATGCCTGTAATTCTAGTGCTTTGGGATGCCAAGGCAGAATTGCTTGAGGCCAGGAGTTTGAGACCAGCCTGGGCAACACAGCAAGACCCATTTCCATAAATAATAAAAATAAACCAGACATGATGGTGAATGCCTATAGTCCCGGCTACTTGGGAGGATCACTTACGCCCAGGAATTCGAGGTTGCAGTAAGCTATGATCGTACCACTTTACTCACTCCAGCCTGGGCAACAGAGCAAGACCTTGTCTCTAAAGAAAAAAAAAAAAAACCAATAGTCCTCAACACTGGTTGAAAATCAGAATCACCTGGAAGCTTTTAAAAACTACCAATGCCTCTACCCACTAAATACCTGATTCGTTTGTGGTGAGGCATGAGCATCCTTTGTAGAAGCTCCCCATTTCCAAGAATGCTAATATACAAAATCTCACTTTTAAAAACTGCCACTTAACTACACAAACCTTCATTTCTAAGGAAAAGATCAACCAAATGAGGTTTAAATTTTAGCTTGTATTTCCACATGGTAAACTGTTCTTCACACTGACCATTTAAAAGTCATCATAAACACAACAGATTTCCAACTAACTTGAAGGGAAATTTAAAAAAAGAAAATGGGAAGGAAACAAAGTGGTCCTCCTAACTCAGTAGTGCAGGATCTGTAGAAGAGTATCACTGTGGATGATGTCTAAAACTCCTAAGTCTTACCTTGATGAAGGTACAAACTTCGGAGTTTGTGTATCATCTTTGTAAGTAAAAGACACAACTGCATATGGACAAACGTGTCTTGGTCTTCGCCTTAGCTCATCAAAGCCATACTCATAAAAATAATACTAAAAATAAGAAAATGCAAAATTAACTTCTTTAAGAAGGCAAGGTGAAACCTTATATTTATATGCCTGATTTCTGAGAAATAGAAACCATATATGCACCTCTGACAAAAAAATTTCTTTAAGTTCTACTTGCCAATTTAACTAAAATAATCTGTACTTTGTATTCATTTTGTGATATAAAATATTCTCCATCTAATTGCATCAGATCCCAGGGTATTACTAAGTATTCCAAAAGTTTACTTCTGAAGAGCTGAACACTGAGAATGTGGAACAAACTTCCTAATAAAAATATTATAAACAGAGCCTAAGCTCCCAGGTCAGCTCAGAACAGCCAATCTAATACAAAAAGCAAAATACCAAGGACACAATCTCAACTAAACCAAACTACGGTTTTGCTCTTTCAAAAGAAAAACACATCTGGGCTCCAACTGCAAAGTAGCAAAGGAGATATGGAAAAGAATACCAACCACAGGTGACAAAGGTAGCTGACCATCTTCCCATTATTCATTAGCCTTTCCCCTTCACCCCTTTATACATTCAGTATACTACAGTTCTATAACTTGCAGACTAGTAATTTTCACTTTAAGAATGCGTGAGTTTATGAACACAGCAGTATTGTCCTTCAGAGTTCACTCCCCTGGGAAACTATTTATTTCAATAATGTTGTTATTGCCCTAAAAATGCCTGGAGATTGTTTTGAAACATAGGCCAGTTTGCAAGTCCTTCTAGAAAGATAACTATCTTACATGTATACTCCACATCTACCAATACTGCTACTGTCCAGAGGGTAAATCAAATGAGTCAGTTCCAAATGACTCTGGTGAATATAATTTTTGCTAAAAGCCCACAACAATAGGTCTTAAAATTTCATTTACATAAATAAAGCAAAAATTAAAGAAAGAACATTTCTAGGGAAGTTAACATTACTACTTTGCACAAACAATCTATTTGGCTATAGACATTTTTTTTTCTTATACCTAGACTTAAAACCCATAGACATTTTTTAAATGTTAAAAAGAACAGGTGCCAAGCGCAGTGGCTCATGCCTGTAATCCCAGGACTTTGGGAGGCTGAGGCAGGTGGATCACCTGAGGTCAGGAGTGCAAGACCAACCTGGCCAACAAGGTGAAACCCCGTCTCAACTAAAAAAATACAAAAAAAATGGCCAGGCATGGTGGCTCAAGCCTATAATCCCAGCACTTTGGGGGGCTGAGGCAGGTGGATCACAAAGTCAAGAGATCAAGACCACGCTGGTCAACACGGTGAAACCGTGTCTCTTCTAAAAATACAAAAATTAGTTGGCATGGTGGCACGCCTGTAGTCCCAGCTACTCGGGAAGCTGAGGCAGGAGAATTGCTTAAACCCAGGAGGTAGAGGTTGTGGTGAGTCAATATCTCGCCATTGCACTTCAGCCTGGGTAACAAGACGGAAACTCTGTCTCCAAAAAAAAAAAAAAAAAATTAGCCAAGTGAGGTGGCAGGCGCCTGTAATCCCAGCTACTCTGGAGGCTGAGGCAGGAGAATTGCTTGAATCAGGGGGCGGAGGTTGCAGTGAACCAAGATCACACCGCCACACTCCAGCCTGGGCAACAGAGGGAGACTCCATCTCAAAATAAAATAAAATACTAATAATAAAAAAAATAAGAATAGAGAGGCCGAAGGAGGATGATCACTTCAGCCCAGGAGTTCTAGACAAGCCTAGGCAAAATAGTGAGATCCCCATCTCTATTTAAAAAAACAAAAACAAAAAACCATTGCTTTATAGTCAAACCTCATATAAAAATGTAACACTAAAGTTCATCAAATGTTACCTTTACATATGTGTAGTTTAAAATATGTCAATAATACCTGAATAAGGCTTAAAAATTCTAGGTTTGCATCTTTAAAAATGTTAATAAAAATAAAAAATATCTATCAAATTGACAGTACAAAATGATATGAATTAAGATATTTCAAGAGGTTTCAACTTTACCTTGAAAGATGAGTAGTATCTTATTAGGCAGGAGATCCTTCTAGGCCAGGAAATGCCAAGGTTTCAAAATGAAATGAGGTGTGTTGAGGGCAACGATCATACAAAAACCAGGCCACAGTCTACTGGCAGAAAGAGCTAGACTAGGGAGTCTATAAATATTATCCTATAACCCTGAAGAGCCACTGTATGTTTTTGAGACATCTCAGATAACACTGAATAAACAGCAGCTATAGACACTGGAGTCTGAAAGTGATATACAGAAACCAGAGTCTAGACTGGTGTGGGGACAGAGAGAACTGAAAGGACAACATTTTAAAGAATCTGGTAACAAACAGATATGAGGCCCTAACATTACAACGGATCAGGCACCTACCTGAGTAAGCTCATAGGCTCTGTAAGCCAAAAGTGATGTAACTCGATTGGCATTCTTCGACACGTGACATTCATGCTTTGGTGTGGGATCCAAAGCACTTTTATTCAACATAGATTCCAAACTTTTTACACCCATGGGGTCATATATACTCTTTATTTTACCCTAAAATAGAGAAAACCTTTTAAGTGTGTACCTAAACCTAATTGTTGACTATACAACATTAATATTACGAAATACTTCTTTGAACATAATCAACTATGCCAACCACTTTTTCCCTTTAATATTACAGAATAGAGGGGAGCAGTGGCTCATGCCTGTAATCTCAGTACTTTGAGAGGCCGAGGCAGGCGGATCACCTGAGGTCACGAGTTCAAGACCAGCCTGGCCATCATGGCAAAACGCTATCTCTACTAAAAATATAAAAATAAGCCGGGCATAGTGGCACATGTCTGTAATCCCAGCTACACAGGAGGCTGTGGCAGGGAGAACTGCTTGAACCAGGGAGACAGAGGTTGCAGTGAGCAGAGATCGTGCCACTGCACTCCAGCCTGAGTGAGAGAGTGAGACTCCATCTCCAAAAAACAAATAAATATCTCACAGAACACTTTTACTAAATTTGAAGCAATAAAAGTTAATCACCAAAAAAAAAACCATCATTTGAACTTGTTTAATAACAAGTAAATAGAAACTCCATTCACAATACTCTTCACTAACATCAATTACATCACCAACGTATTACTTTCTACATTCCTTTCTTTGGAAAGGAAAATTACAGTACGGTTAGCTTAGCTCAAAGATGGCAAATAAACCTTTCTCAAAAGTATCTTTACCTATTAAACACTAGCAAGCATTAACTTTTAATCAATCTCCTAAAGATTTAGCAACATCTAAAAATTAAAATCCAAATCAAATGTAGTTTTTAACATGTGAAATGTGTAAGTTTAAATTACCTTCATTATTTTAAAAATAACAACATCACCCGTTGCCCCAGTGTCTAAAGGATTCGCTTGTAATAAATCAGCATACCTAGAAAGATAGACACCTAGATAAAAGGAAAAAAATTTGAAAAACTGATTACATTTTTCAAAATCACTAGGACTAAAATAAGACATTTTTTAAAAGTTATCCTTGATCAATTTGAAGTGCACAAAAATCAGAAACAAAAGATATAACTGATTTTACATTTCAGAACCTATGACTAGTCTCTTTTTCTGGGAACATAATAAAGCATACATTAACTTAATAAGAACTCCAGGGAAATTACGTGAGATAATATATTTTTAGACAGCAACTTAATAGTAGGCATTTATATTTAAAAAAAAAAATATTACCCATGGAAGGAATGCCAAGAATTGTTATTTTGGACTGACCCACATGTAATCCTTTTTCACATATGCTTTGAACCTAAGTTAAAAAAAAAAAAATCACTTCATATTGCAATCACAGTAACATTTAAAACATAAAAATTTTATAAACTTGTTTTAAATAAAATCAAAGTTTCTAAACGATATATAATTCTAGATCACAAAAATCTTATATATATGCTATTTTATAAATATTAATGTGAAACTGACTGACACTTCTCAAAATAACCATGTCTAGAATCCATTTTTATTTAATTGTTTTAGAGACAGAGTCTACCTCTGCCCCCTAGGTTGGAGTGCAGTGGCATGACCTTGAATTCCTGGGCTCAAGTGATCCTCTCACCTCAGCCTTCCAAGTAGCTAGGACTACAAGTGCTCGCCACCATGCCTGGTTATTTTTTTTTTTCTTTGAGACGGAGTCTTGCTCTGTTGCCCAGGCTGGAGTGCAGTGGTGTGATCTTGGCTCACTGTAACCTCTGCCTCCTGGGTTCAAGCAATTTTCCTGCCTCAGCCTCCCAACTAGTTGGGAGTACAGGCGCATGCCACCGACCTAGCTAATTTTTTGTATTTTTAGTAAAGACGGGGTTTCACTGTGTTAGCCAGGATGGTCTTGGTCTCCTGACTTTGTGATCTGCCCACCTCATCGTCCCAAAGCACTGGGGCATAATAAGCATGAGCCACCCCACCTGGCCCTGGCTAGTTTTTAAATCATTTTTCTTTATGCCAGGTGTGACAGATACTCTTAACTCCTGTCACTCAATATATACAGCCATTACTTTTCAAAGAGATTTAGAACCAACAAAATGTTATTCCACCTAAATATCTTCAATTAAAAGGAAACAAAACAGGCCAGGCGTGGTGGCTCACACCTGTAATACCAGCACTTTAGGAGGCTAAGGCAGGCAGATCACTTGAGGTCAGGAGTTCGAGACCAGCCTGACCAACACGGCAAAAGCCCAACTCTACTAAAAATATTAGAAAAAAATAAGCTGGGCATGGTGGCACATGCCCGTAATCCCAGCTACTCAGCAGGCTGAGGCCTGAGAATCACTTGTGCCCAGGAGGCGGAGGTTGCAGTGAGCTAAGATCACACCATTTCACCCAGCTTGGGTGACAGAGTTAGACTCTGTCTCCCCTGTCAGCCAAAAAAAAAAAAAAAGGAAACATGGTTCCAGGCACATACACATAATCAACAATAGAGAAGAACAATATAAAAGATAATCTTTCCAATAGAGAAAAACAGCCAGGTGAAGTAGCTGACGCTTGTAATCGCAGCACTTTTGGAGGCTGAGGTAAACAGATCACTTAAATACAAAAATTAGCCAGGCATGGTGGCATGTGTCTGTAACCCCAGTTACTCTGTTGGGTGAAGCAGGAGAATCACTTGAACCAGGGAGGTGGAGGTTGCAGTGGAGGTGGAGGTTGCAGTGAGCTGACATCATGCCATTGCACTCCAGCCTGAGTGACAGGGCAAGACTCAATCTCAGAAAAAAAAATAAAAAGTATTAATTATCAAGCACATTCTAGGGGAAGAAAATAGGACTAGTCAGAGAAAAAAAAACTGAGTACATTTGAATAACAAATTACAAACAATAAAACTTTTGCCCCATTAAATCACATATTCTACTTACATATCAGAAAAGGTCTATAAATGTCAAGTATATTGTTGAATAATCGCAAAATTAGTAACTTACAATGGAAATATCCTCAAATTGTTTTTTATAAAATGCGTTAACTCACCTGGTAGCGATCAACCATCAGAAAGGCATAGGATTCTGAAAGTTCCTTATCTAAACGACCATCAAACTTCAGTTCTCTTCGCTTTTCTGTAAACTAAATGAAATTAAATTTTTAACAACTCCTTAGCATGTGATTACGTTTTTCAAGCTACAAGTTTTAGATTTTTTTTCCAAGAAATTGCAAACCTACCAAAATGGAAAAATACTCTCTCTATATATTCTCTGTCCTTTAGTTTTTCCCCTATTTTAGTTGGCTCTTTATATACAATACAGTCAAATAAACACCTATTGCTCATCAATCTTAACTAAATTTCTATTATAATTTTACCACATTACAACTCTCCCAAATGATAAACCCATGCTTATTGTTGTATCTTCCATTTTACTTAACATAGTACACTGCATCCAATAGGTGGTTTAATAAATCTGCTGAATGACCAACTTCTAGACTATAAACTCAATTAGGACAAGAAAAACGTTTCTTTTCTCTGTAACTGTATTCTCAATGCCAAGCACATAAGATGTGCTCCATACATTATAGTACAGAAGAGTGACTTCATCTTAGTAGTCGAAACTGTAAGTTATCCTAAACTGCTGGCTTTCCTATCTATAAAATAGATATGCATTTAAAATATAAAATATCTGACATTTTATATTCAGGCTATTACTGTTCTTCAATAATATAACTTATGAATCTTCAGACTAAATTTTTGTATAAAATTAACAAATAATCTCTATATACCATGAAGCCACATCAAACTACTAAGATTTTAATTTTCTCTGGGATCCAGTAACTCTAATGCCCTTTAGGGAACCTTTCAAAATTAAATCCTGGTCCCACCTGGTTAAACAAATTGTAAAAATAAAAAATTCATTATTTCAGGTCCATTAGGAAAGCATTATACATCAAATATTTTGAAACATCTACACCTGCTGGCTTTTCCTAAATCCAAACTCAAATAGTCCAATTTTTACATGAAACTCAGTTCACTGTCTAACATGCTCAACTGTTCCTCTGTTTGAACTTTTTCACTAAGAATATCCACTAATGATACTATCATAACATAGCCACCAGGCAATAATGGTGGAAAAAATTAAGCATATCCTAAAAACAAACACACACACATATTTGATTTCATTAATTACCTTCCAATTTAAGTATTTAATTAACATGTACTACCCTCAAAGAGCAAAAAGCCCTGTAATTTGCAATTTATTTATTTACTTATTTATTTGAGACAGAGTCTCGTTCTATCACCCAGGCTGGAGTGTAGTAGCGCAATCTCAGCTCACTGCACTCTGCCTTTCGAGTTCAAGCAATTCTTATGCCTCAGCCTCCCAAGTAGCTGGGATTACAGGCATGTGCCACCACGCCCAGCCAATTTTTGTATTTTTACTAGAGACAGGTCTCACTACGTTGGCCAAACTGGGTCTCAAACTCCTGGCCTCAAGCAACCCACCCACCTCGGCCTCCCCAAGTGCTGGGATTATCGGTGTGAGCCACCACACCCAGCCAAATTTACAATTAAACCATTAAATAGTAAGCTAGCCCTATACTTAAGATTTTCAGCAAAGAAGTTATTTTACGTAACTGCATATTAATAATTTAACACAGCAGATAAATGTAATGCTACAGCAACAACATGTGGGGAAAAAAGAGATGCCATTCAAAACTTGTTTTCCCAGCCAGGCACGGTGGCTCACGCCTGTAATCCCAGCACTTTGGGAGGCCAAGGCGGGTGGATCACGAGGTCAAGAGATCAAGACCATCCTGGCCAACATGGTGAAACCCCATCTCTACTAAAAACACAAAAATTAGCTGGGTGTGGTGGCGCGCACCTGCAGTCCCAGCTACTCAGGAGGCTGAGGCAGGAGAATTGCTTGAACGCACTACAGCCTGGCGCCTGGCGCCTGGCAACAGAGCGAGAGTCCATTTCAAAAAAAAAAAAAAAAAAAAAAAACTGGTTTCCTTTCGTAATTTGGTTTTCCTAAAAATTTTAGTATTTCTAAAGAAAAATTTTTTCCCAGGCCATTAACTGGTTCTGAAAACAATCTTACAATAAGTAGTTTAGAACATACCTCCTTTTCCAAAAGCTCATTGTGTATCAAGCAAGCACGTTTGTAGTTAAAATTTGTTACTGAGGTTGGTTCAAGGTAAGACGAATGGAGAATATTTACAACATCTTCAAATTCTCGAGAGCCTGGAGTTAACGGCTGGAAAAGTGCTAAAATAAAAAAAATAAAAAAAACATTTTAAATGTTTAACATTACTCCATTTTAAATACAGCTTCTTATTTTTTGTGTGTTAATGTAACCTTAACATGAAAACAGGCATCAAGGCTACCTTACTTTGTGATATGCAAAACAGATACTTATTAACTCACTGAAAAAAAATTAAAACTAGTTGCCTAAATATACCAGGTTCCTTCAACAATGAGGATCTGGCATTACATACACAGACAAGGAGGTTGCAATTTTGCAAACCTTAAGGCATGCTATATTAGGCAACCTAAATTGCTTAAAGACTCTTAAAAGAACCTGTGTCTACAGTCAACTTGTCTCAGCTCCTATTTTATGTTACACTAAAGATGTCTCAGACTGCATATTTCAGCAAACTAAACATCTATACCATGTATGAGAGCATAAAAACATTTAAGACATTATTTGAAGTAACAAAGTATGTTTGGTTACTGACACACTGGTCTTTAAGTTTAAAAAAAGGGCTGGGCGCAGTGGCTCATGCCTGTAATCCCAGCAATTTGGGAGGCTGAGCCGGGCGGATCATGAGGTCAAGAGATCGAGACCATCCTGGCCATGCTGAAACCCTGTCTCTACTAAAAATACAAAAATTAGCTGGATGTGGTGGCACACGCCTGTGGTCCCAGCTACTCGGGAGGCTGAGGAGGAAGAATCGCTTGAACCCAGGAGGCAGAGGCTGCAGTGAGCCAAGATTGTGCCACTGCACTCCAGCCTGGCAACAGAGCAAGATTCTATCCCAAAAAACAAAAAACATTTCTGGTGGCTCATGCTTATAATTCCTGCACTTTGGGAGGCCAAGGGAGCAAGACTGCGTAAGTTCAGGAGTTCCAGAGCAGCCTGGGGAACACAGTGAGACCCTGTCTCTACAAAACATTTTTTAAAAAACTAGCTAAGCATGGTGGTGCATGCCTGTAGTCCCAGCTACCTGGGAGGCTGAGGCAAGAGGATTTCTTGAGCCCAGGAGTTCAAGGCTATAGTAAGCCACGTTCATGCCACCACACTGCAGCTTGGGAGACAGAGTGTGACCGTGTCTCAAAAAACAGAAATAAAAATAAAAAATAAAATGCTGCACCCACATGGCTTGTTGTATAATCCACAAAAGGTAGCAGAACATTTATTATAACTTAGTAAAATGGAAACATCTGGAGCTTTGGAGTTAAACCTGGACACAAATACCAGACCTAGCATTACTGGCTTGGAGTAAGATGTTGGGTAAATTAATTACTTATATAGCTCAGTTCTCTCATATGTAAAATGACAAACTCCAGCTACCCTAATGACCACTATATGCCACAAGCCATACATGAAACAAAACATGGAAAAAGCTCTAAGCATCATATCCAGTGCATTGTTTAAGACAGTAAGTTTTATTCTCCACATACTCAACCATTCTACATCCCACTTTTTTCAGTTTCACTCGTCACCCAGGTTGAAGCAATTATCCTGCCTCAGCCTCGGGAGTAGCTGGGATTACAGGGGCCCGCCTCCACACCCAGCTAATTTTTATATTTTTAGTAAATAAAGAGTTTCACCATGTTGACCAGGCTGGTCTCGAACTCCTGACCTCAGGTAATCCACCTGCCTTGGCCTCCCAAAGTGCTGGGATTACAGGCATAAGCCATTGCGCCTAGCCCCCACTTAATTTTTAAAATATTTAAGTCAAATATCCAATTTGTTCTTTTGGATTACTGGTCTAGTAACCTCAAATTTCCATCTTATGCACAAAATATTTTAATTTATTAATACGCCTTAAAGACTATACATACACCTATTTCCCCAAATCAAAAAGGAACCACTTTTCATTGTAGAGAGAAGTACTTACAGAAACCATGTTATTCTCTATTACCTTAATTTCTCTCAAGACACTATTTAATAAGGGTTAACAAATGTCAGTCAAAATAGCTCACTACTGCAAACATAATGTTCCACTTGTACATACTCCTAAAGGTAACAGATGCAGCCAACTTTTTTCTATACATTATTAGACTTTAAAGAACATGTCAAATGACAGACCCAGTCATCTATTCATTTACCAAACCATGTATACATTACATAAGTATCTGTAAAAATGTAGTTTTCAATGGCACAGTGTGTACAAATGGTTACCACTACTTTGAAACTGTACACTAAAAAAACAGTCAACATACTTATAGTAATGCAATAAAAAAATAAACAGGAGTAACCTCAAACGAGTACTCAACTAGAACAAGACTACTCAACACAAAGTGCCCTATAATCAAACTTGTAGCAGATGAATATAATTCAGTAACCTATCGATTATAAGCCCCAATGGACAGAAACTGTATCTGTCTTGTTCATCACTCATCTTTCCCATATCCCAGTAGCTAGCCCTGTGAGTGCTAGCCCTAAAAATACTGAACAGTTGAGTGAAGAAAATGAGAAACTCTATTAAGAGCTTTAAAAATAGTAACAAATATATTCCACTACTAAATGATTGCTGTTTAAAATTAAAACTCATTCACAAATTCAACAATTCAGTAATATACAAAACACAAACGAAAGCTCAGAAAAGCGGGTAGGAGACATACATTGTCTTAATTCAAACCTGTGTTACAGAATGTAGGACAAAAACATCTTATCTTTATGATTGTCCCCAATTAAATTGTGAAGAACTTGGCAAGGAAAGCAGCATGTGGAGGTCTTTATAGGCTTTCACATTCAAAGTGGGCCAAGCATGATTTTAAAAGTTGGGTTTTACACACAATTTTGTTTCTAAACTAACAAAATGACTTCGGGATAACTTCAGGTATCTAAAATGTACACAAAAAATGTATCACATGGCTTCCAATTTCTATGAAATTTTAGTCTACATAAAAGAGATTTTCATTAGTTAAGCTACCCCAACACAATTTCTGCCATTAATCTAAAGTAAAAAATTACTCAAATCATAAATGCACTAAAGTTCACATACAAATTATTCTCAAAGTACTTAACATTTCCAGCTCACTCTAAAGCAATGTCCAATCTAATGCACTAAAGATGACAGCTAGTAGGAAAAAATTCCTGCAAATGAAAAGGCATTTGAGTTCTAACAATAAATATCTATGTCCTAACAATTTTGTATTGCAAATGCCTCAGTGGCTTCATTAGTTAGGCCAATTATAATTTCTCACTTTTTCTGGTGATAATTTCTACAATAATAAAATTATGCTATAACGATTTTTAAGTATTTCAAGTCAACTTGCTGGAAAACTTAAGTTCATGTTCTCAATGTACATTCTCTGGTAGTCTATTTTATGTTCTCAGAGGTTGCTTAACATTACATGCATCTTGTCACTCCTTTTAAAGAAAACATAAGTAAAAAATCTTAATTATGGGTCACTATTTGAGGTAGTAATAATAAAACAACCCTGTGTCTATCCAAATAGGGAAAGCATGAATCATCCATTTCACTAAGGGACTCAGTATTCAATATACTGTTCTCTAGATTCTGACAGTTATCATGTAACCATTAGCGGTTAAGTACCACCTTCAATACTGTACTAAGAGCTTTACATGCATCATCGCCATCACCCAAACGACCCTACAAGTTCAGTATGCCCATTTCTCAACTGAAACTGAAACAAGTAGCAGTTGAGTTGGTCCAAGGTTACAGGGTTAATCAATGAATCAAGCTGCTGGGGATTCAAATTCAGCGATCAGGCTCCCTATCTCATATCCTGAGATATAAGATGTGTGTGTGTATAAGATGTACAATGTCCAATCATGTCGAGCTGAAAAAAAATCACTGCTTCCTCATTTTACAAACTAGAAATCATATAGAAAACTCAGGCACAGGAAGTTAGCTATAAAAGAACAAAGAGGCCAGGGGCAGTGGCTCACAGGCCTATAATCCCAGCACTTTGGGAGGCCAAGGCAGGCAGATCACAAGGTCAAGAGATCAAGACCATGCGGGCTAACATGGTGAAGCCCAGTCTCTACTAAAAATACAAAAATTAGCTGGGCGCAGTGGCGCAGGCCTGTAGTCCCAGCTACTTGGGAGGCTGAGGCAGGAGAATCGCTTGAACCAGAGGTTGCAGTGAGCCAAGATCACGCACTATACTCCAGCTTGCGCGACAGAGATTCTGTCTCAAAAAAAAGAAGAAAAAAAAAGAATTTGGTTCTAAGACTACTCTTTCTATACTCTCTTACGTCTTCTCTCAAATCTCTTAATTTTTTCTGATTTTAATTTTCCTGCACAGATACTAGGGCCAAGAGTCGTAAAAACCCTTTTTTTAAAAAAAAAAGATTAACAGTAGCAAAAGTTCTTTCACACATTAATGTGTAATTTTGCTTATTTAATAAATTTCCATTAAATGCCTGTCAGAAAAACAGCTGAGTTGACTACTGATCATACAAGGTTTCCCTATTGACAAGCTATTTATAGATGCATTTTACAAGACTGAAAATCACAGATTTAGAAGGGCACTTGGAGATTTATAATTCAAATGAAGAAACTGACAATACCATAGAATTGCAACTGGAATTCACATTTCCTGACTCTTAGTCATACTATCATCACATATTTTTTATTAGATTATACAAAACATGAACTCAAGATCTGAAGGTCGTATTTAGGCAGTAGGCAGAGATATAATTTAAGTCATCAAGCAGTAGCTTTGTTCCGTAAGCAAAGGAACATCTTCACCAGGCGTGGTGGCTCACACCTGTAATCCCAGCACTTTGGGAGGCCGAGGCAGGTAGATCATAAGGTCAAGAGTCCAAGACCATCGTAGCCAACACAGAGAAACTCCTGTCTCTACTAAAAAAAATACAAAAATAAGCTGGGTGTGGTGGCACATGTCTGTATTTGCAGCTACTCAGGAGGCTAAGGCAGGAGGATCACTTGAACCCAGGAGGTGGAAGTTGCAGTGAGCCAAAATCCACCACTGCACTCCAGAAGAAAAAAGGAACATCTTCATCAATTAGTTTTACCAATTTGTTTACTGTTAACGCAGATATTTTTGTATTTATGTATTGCAAAAAAATCATAAATACATAATTTTTGTGTATATATGTATACACACACACACAAGCTAAACCTAAAAGATGGACCACTCCTATCAAAACATACAAATGGGGCTGGGCATGGTGGCTCACACCTATAATCCCAACACTTTGGGAGGCCAAGGTGGGCAGGTCACTTGAGGTCAAGAATTCAAGGGCCGGGCGCGGTGGCTCACGCCTGTAATCCCAGCACTTTGGGAAGCCGAGGCGGGTGGATCACGAGGTCAAGAGATCGAGACCATCCTGGTCAACATGGTGAAACCCCGTCTCTACTAAAAATACAAAAAAAAATTAGCCGGGCATGGTGGCACGTGCCTGTAGTCCTAGCTACTCGGGAGGCTGAGGCAGGAGAATTGCTTGAACCCAGGAGGCGGAGGTTGCAGTGAGCCAAGATCGTGCCATTGCACTCCAGCCTGGGTAACAAGAGCGAAACTCCATCTCGAAGAAAAAAAAAAAAAAAAAAAAAAGAATTCGAGACCAGCATGGCCAACACGGTGAAACCCCATCTCTACTGAGAATACAAAAATTAGCTGGGAATGGTGATGGACACCTGTAATCCAAGATACTCAGGAGAGGCTGAGGAAGGAGAAGGCTTTGAACCCACGAGGCAGAGACTGCAGTGAGCGGGGATCACAACACTGCACTCCAGCCTAAGCGACAGAGTGAGACTTCGTCTCAAAAAAAAAAAAAAAAAAAAAAAACCCACAAATGGGTAATATGAAGTATTAATAAACAGTTGTCTGATTTAAAGTAACTAATTCATGGAAGACGACGAAATAATTATCAAGAAGCAGCTGGGGATCTGAAATTGTCTCTGAATTCATAGCTGATGTCTACTGGTATTAATGATTATAATACAACCACTCTCCATCCATTTGTTCTTCATAGTTCTTTTTTAAAAACCACTTTTCTTCAATCTAAAAAAAATTAGCACAGACAACAGGAATGAGTGCTTCATCGTTAATCAACAAGGCTGAATATAGTGTATAGTTAGGAATGAATATGCTGGCAGAAATCAAGAGCATACAAATATGAAACAATGATTCTTGGACTGAGGATGGGTCAAAGTAAATTTTACCTCCATTGCTTTGCTATTATGTACAGAAAGATCTACTGTTCTCAGAACCCACTCATCCATACACAACGAATGAAATACCACGGATATTTCCTTAAGAATGAGACTTGGCTCCAATAGCTTCAAAAAGACAAGTACAAATTTTGTTGGAGAAGATGGAGGTTAGGAAAATTAGTCATTATTTCTGGACTAAACTTAGTGCATAAGACCAATTAATTTCTGAGACTTCCTTGCACACTACAAAAACATTAAACATTTTCCAGAAAGTGAATCATCACTACTCCATTTCCCAAGAACTTTGGAGGGAAAAATTACATCAAATGCAATTACCAATTTTACTTTACTTTTGATGACTTACTAGTTTTAAACAAGGCAATAGTGAAACATCTACCAACAAAATGCAATTCTACAATTTGGTTAAATGTAAGAATTGGTCGGGCGCGATGGCTCACACCTGTAATCCCAGCAGTTTGAGAGGCCGGCAGGCAGATCACAAGGTCAAGAGTTCAAGACCAAGCTGACCAACATGGTTAAACTTTTCAGTATCAAAGGTTCTGTTGCATTCATATTTTAATATGGCAGACCTTTTCTTGTGACTGCTTTTCCCATGAAAAGACCAGGGTGGCCAACATGGTGAAACCCCATCTCTACTAAAAATACAAAAATTAGCTGGGCATGGTGGCACGTGCCTGTAGTCCTAGCTACTCGGGAGGCTGAAGCAGGAGAATTGCTTGAACCCAGGAGGCGGAGGTTGCGGTGAGCCGAGATCGCGCCATTGCACTCCAGCCTGGGTAACGAGCTAAACTCCGTCTAAAAAAAAAAAAAAAGAAAAAGCTGGGCATGGTGGCGGGCGCCTGTAATCCCAGCTACTTGGGAGGCTGAGACAGGAGAATCATTTGAACTCAGGAGACGGAGGTTGCAGAGAGCCGAGATTGTGCCAGTGCACTCCAGCCTGGGTGACAGGGTGAGACTGTCTCAAAAAAAGAAAAAAAAAAAAGAATCATGCCTCAGCCAATAATAATACATACATCAAAAACAGTAAAAATTTATACCTTTCCAGATAAACAGTCACTTAATCTGTCAGCACCAATCAAATGTCGATAGTGAACATAATTTCTGAATGCCAAAATTCCCCAAGGATGAAAATGTACTAAATATTTCTATATTTAATGGCAGGGGTGGGGGAAGACAGTTTTTGTTACAAACGGTTCAGGTCAAAAGCAGCTAACTTAAATCCTTAGGTTATAAAAAAAAAAAAGAAAAATCTTGCTACCCAGTTTGAATAGTGGTAAGAAGCACTCCACACCTATCTTCAAATTCCAACTCCACCACTTATTAGCTGTGTGACCTTGGGCAAGTTACCTAACTTCTCAGTACTTTAGTCTCCTCATCTGTAAAATCGGAATAGTACCTACCACAAAATACTGTTGAGATTTAGTCAATGTATGTAAACTGCTTACAACAATGCCCACAACTTATTAGGTACTATACAAGTGCTTGCCAATATTATTACTCAATTACAATTGCAGTTGTTTTGGATGTCATACTATTGACAAGACCAAAAAAGGAACTGAGTCAACAAGTTATAATTGCATAGTAGTGACCTTTAAGGCATTAAAATAGTCAAGCCCTAATCTTAAATTTCATGGGAAAAGCAGTCACAAGCTCTGCCATATTAAAATACAAATGCAACAGAACCGTTGATACTGAAAAGTTCAAGCAGGTATACCTATTGAAAACAATTATTCATGATAAAAAGACTTAGATGACCACAAGTAATAAAACCTTGCCAAATCCTATACAAAGTGATACCTTTACCTTTAGAGCCTTCCAAGAGACGATGTTGGGGTGAAGAGTCAAACTAGCAGCTTCACTATTAGTTTACAAGGAATAGTTTTTTAAAAACAAAGTTGAATTTATGTATTAAATTCTATCACGAAGCACTAACTTCTCTCAGCTTGAACAAGATAAAATTAATGGTGGTAAAATAGCTGCTTATTTAATTTTGTAAAGTTCTATTTAAGTCGCTACTTTACTATTTGAACAGCTGGTGATCAGGGCATAAATATTTACACAAGTTAAAAATTGCTCATTTTCACTAAACCTGAAAAAGTCCACTGTGATATATTTTTCCTATTCACAACTTTTGTCTCTAAGTAAAAATGGAAAGTACAAGTTTCACCCAAGAGGTAAAAGACTATAGGGGAAAAAGCTAGGTTTATATTTTCTAATTCCTCAATTATTTCCATTTAGTGTGTTCAACTGAAGTCTATTTTACAGCAATCTCTGGATTTATCTAATTAAAACACACACACACACACACACACACAGTGCCTTTCCAGTTCCTACTGCCTTCCCACATTTCAAACCAAATTTTAAGGGTTTCTAGGCCAATTTTCTGGTCCTAACAAACGGTAAAAAGTGTATCATGGTTTGTCCATATTCTTAGGCACTTAAAACTTAAAAAAAAAAAAAAAGACTTCAAACGGCTTTTATTACGCTGTGAACAAAAAAATAGTTTGACCTCCTACCTCATAACCAGAGCCCATTTAAATGTACTTCCAACCTATTCTCTACCAATTGATAATTTATGCTGGGAACTTAACTTTCCTCATACAGACTATAATCATACATCTCAAATCTTAACTAAATACACCAAAATAACTGACAGTCTTGACCTTTAAAAGTACCTTTCTGAACCCCATATTAACTCAAAAGATATTTCTAGAAACAGTCCTCATGCTAACTTCCAAAGGTTAACTGCATCTTTGTCAACATGGTTTCTCACACCAAGTATTTTCTTGGCTTTGTCATCTAAACAGAAATGAACTTTATTTGTATCTTTCCGACAAAAGGTTCAAACAATTCCAGTAGTGTAAGTGGAACTGGTTATGCTTATGGAAAGTCAGTATAAGGCTACAGCCAAGATTCTATAATCAAAGAAATGAAAAAGCTTTCCGTAGGGAAAAAAAAAATCCTATTATTTTCCAAAGTAAATAATGAAAAACCTAACCACACAGTAGGGCAAAAAGGAAGTTGTCTAAATCCAGAATATCCAAAATTTACTGGACAGTTAAAAAATAATACCCCAGTAACAAAAAACGATACTAATTTTGATCTTCATTAGAAATTTTGACTCCATATTAACAATATGGCATTAAGATTTTTTAAAAGTACATACAATTAATGTAACGGTTCCTGTTCCCACATGGATTCCAAAAACTAAGACTGGACTTTTTTTTAATCTGAAGTTCTAGCATCTAGAAGACCAACTTGGTGACTCTTGGGGATAAGGTAACTTCTCATTAGTTTTCCATTGGGAAATTACTGCACCAAGAACCTACCTTGCCATTCTTTTCAAATATAAGAAAAACCATATTAAGTTCGGACTTAAAAAAGAGAGAGATCTATTTAACCTAACGCTTCAGTAACAAGGGGGGAAAATCTACATGGAAATGAAGTGTGATGGAAAATAGCAGTGTGCATGGATCACATCTACTAATGGAGATTTCTAAATAAGGGAGGACGCTGACATCAAGCACATTTCAAGTAGACACACAGAGGTGAAGAATTTCCACGGGGAGAAGCACTCGTGGTCCTCAGCACGCAATGGCCTCGGAGAAAGCCCCAGAATCCATGGCCAAGGGCTATTTCCATAGCGAGACTTCTCAGAAGCATCCTTAGGACACAACGGCTTCTCTGCCTTCGGGGACTGGGAGGGAGGGGCGCCGAGCACCATCTTTCCTCTCTGGGAGCTGCAGCCTTACGGACAAGCTTCAAACCTGAGCTACTTCCAACTTCCACGGGGAGGGGGAGCAGGGGAGCGTGGTTCCTCCGCTTTCTCTTGCACCAAGCGCGGCAGCTGGGCGGCCGTGGCAGTGAGGGGAGAGGCGGCCGGCGCTGCATGCGTGTTTACGTGTCTCGGATGGGTGTGGGAAGAGGACATAGAAAGGTTCTAATGAAAAGATGGAAAGGAGAGAGAGACAGAGAGAGAGGGGTTGAGGAGAAGAGGAGGCACCACCTTTCTTTTCTCTGCTCTTCCTGGGGATCTGAAAACTCCTCCTAACAGGCCTTTCGGGCTCTTCGGGGCCTCTGGGCAGGGCGGCCGCGCCCGCCTCAGAGGATTCCTGAGGCTGCTCGTGGCCGAGGCTCTGAGCGGCCTCGGCCCCCGCGGTCTCCTCAGGCCCAGCGCCGCCGCCAGGTTCCGCGATGCTGAGGCCGCCGCCGCCGCCATTTTGTGGGGAGGACTCAAGCTCCGGAAGCGCCTGCTTCATCTCGTCGTCTCCGCGGCCGCCACTTTCCCAGCTGGAGTCCGTCGGCGGAGAGGTCTCAGTCTCCATAGCAGTCGCCATAGCGTCGGCGTGAGGAGCTCCGGGAAGCTTCTGCCCACAAGGTCGACGAATGCGGGGGGAAGGGGCGGCGGACCAGTCTCGCCGCCGAGCTGCTCTCAGCCCACCCACCCCCTTCCCCCTGTGGCCTCAGGCTGCGCTCCCGACCCGGCAGCCTCTTGGGGGCTCCGAAGCGGGCACCCCAACCGTGCTGCCCGGACCTCGGAGCCGCTCCTCGCTGGGGCAGGTCTGCCTTCCCCCGCCACTCAACGTGCGCGCGTCGGGGCCGAAAAAGGGCGGGGCTACCGTCGGCCTTTCCACCAATGGGAGCGCGGCACCCGCCTCCGGGAGTGCGGATATACCGCGCCGGGGGGCGGAGTTTGGGGTGCCCGAGCCCGCCAAAAGGGGCGACCGCAACGCTTGACGAGGGCCTCGACGCCGCAGCCACGGCCTGCGGCATGCGTGGGCTCTGTGGCGATCCGCGAGGTCCCGGGCCGCACCGGGTCCGCGCTGCAGGCGAGGGAGACGGGCTTGGCCTCATCCTCGGAGCACAGGCGTCGCCCATTTGTGGGCAACACCCTTACCACTCCGCGCACGAGTTATCTGGGCCCAAACGGGCTTCAGAGCAGTGGATGCAGGACGGTCTCGGTTTTATGAGCTGTTTGCATGTGTACAAAGACCTAGAAAGGAGATAAGAGAATGGGCTACGCCATAACAGCCTGAAAACCTCCGCGCCCTCTGCGACCTGCTATTCTCACCAGATCTTGTATCTTTAGGATACATTACTCGCCCCAGGCTTTCTCTTTTATCTCAAAGGGTGTGACCCAGAGTCACAGCTCCGGTGTCGCAGCTCCAGCAAACACTCTGGGACTTCACAACCTAGTGTTAATAGGATTTGGTTCTGAGTTGAAAGGAGGAGGCTGTTAGCTCTTAACATTACTTAAGTACTTTTTCATTTGGTCCCTTACCCCCCCCCCCGTTTTCCTGTAGTAAATGTATATTAAAAAAAAAAATAAACGCGGTCACATTAAAAAATGTAAAGCAGGTGGTCGCCTTCCATAAAGGGAACAACTTGATAGTTAAGTGAAGAGCCCTTTACATAGTAGTTTCTACCTTGTCAATATAAGAAAAACACGGCCGGGCGCGGTGGCTCACGCCTGTAATCCCAGCACTTTGGGAGGCCTAGGCGGGTGGATCACGAGGTCAAGAGATCGAGACCATCCTGGTCAACATGGTGAAACCCCGTCTATACTAAAAATACAAAAATTAGCTGGGCATGGTGGCACGTGCCTGTAGTCCCAGCTACTCGGGAGGCTGAGGCAGGAGAATTGCTGGAACCCAGGAGGCGGAGGTTGCGGTGAGCCGAGATTGCGCCATTGCACTCCAGCCTGGGTAACAAGAGCGAAACTCCGTCTCAAAAAAAAAAAAAGAAAGAAAGAAAAACACGTTTTTTCTTCTATTTGAAAAGAATGGCAAGGTATGTTCTTGGTGCGTACCTTGTCAGTATAAACTATCATGGGTTATCGTGAATACAACCAACATTAGTGTTTCTGTGTGCTAACTGGACTACTGATTTACGTGCATTATGTCCATTTAATCTTCACAGCAACAGATGTGAGGGAGATTGTTCGCACAATTTAAGCATTGCAAGACATTGAACATATTTCCGGTAACAAAATCAAGATTTGAATTCAGGTCTGTTTAACTCCTCCAGTAAGTATTTAAGCACTGCACGCTGACTGCTTTTCTAAGACTTAATTTTCACAGCAGCTGTGCACTTTTATTCATTTTTATGGATGAAACAACGGAGAGCTGACATTTTGTTGATGTCGCCAAGGAGCAGGATCAGGTTTAAGACCCAGATCTCTACTTCCAAACTCTTATCTCCCAAGGAGTTTGCTGAACAAATTTGTCGTCATAATAAAGCCCCATGCTTAAAGAGGATTCCCAAGGGCAACAGCAAAGTAGGATTTCTTTGTCCTCTGATAAACATCACTGTTTAACAGCTGATATTAAAAAAAACTAATCATGAATTGCCCGACCTATTGGAATCAATTTGGTAAATCACACAAAAGTGAGGGTAAATCCATCATTAGTAAATAGTTTAAAAACACATTTTATGGGAGAGAACTGGCATAAAGAAAAACGAAAAAAAAGAAACACACACACACATTTTAGGCCAAGTGCCTGTAATCCCAGCACTTTCGGAGGTCAAAGCGGGCAGATCACCTGAGGTCAGGGGTTTGAGACCAGCCTGGCCAACAGGGTAAAGCCCCATCTCTACTAAAAATACAAAAATTACCCAGACGTGGTAGCACATGCCTGTAATCGCAGCTACTTAGGAGGCTGAGGCATGAGAATTGCTTGAACCCGGGAGGCGGAGGTTGCACTGAGCTGAGATTTCACCATTGCACTCCAGCCTGGGCTGAGACTGTCTCAAAACACAGACAGACACATTTTAAAATATGCTTAAATGAAAAACTGAGGTCTAGGTTGAGGGGGGAGATGCTACATTATTTTAACCAATTTTTTTAATTGGGGGAGGGGCTTTACTTGATTTAAAAGATGGTACAGAAGATCAGAAACTCATATTGCAGTCCCCAAATGGTAACTTTCTTTTTTATTGATTCATTGAAGGCGTACCTAAAAGCTCATCTTTATCAAATTCAAAAATAAGGCCTAATTGTGACCAGGTGTTATGGCTCATGTCAAAATCCCACTTTGGGAGGTGGAGGCAGGATGCTTACTTGAGCCCAGGAGTTCAAGATGAGCCTGGGCAATATAATGAGACCCTGTCTCTATTTAAAAAAACAACACAAAACAAAAAAAAACCTAATTGCATGCTAATGCCACTACTCATCCACTCAAGAATAGGCAACTGTACTTCGAAGCTCCTAGGCTATGCATAAGGCAACCACAGGTTGTTCGTAAAGAGCACCTCAAACTAAGGCTAGACAACCATTAGCCCTCCACAGAGGTTGAATCTTAAATTTTGTGAGGATAAAAATTGTTTCCCATTCCAAACTGACATTTATTAAAAGAAATTTGGCTGGGTGTGGTGGCTGACACCTGTAATCCCAGCACTTTGGGAGCCAAGGCAGGAGGATCACTTGAGCTTAGGAGTTCAAGACCAGCTTTTGCAATATAGTGAGACTCTGTCTCTGTTTAAAAATAATAATAATAATCCCAGCACTTTGGGAGACCGAGGCGGGTGGATCATTTGAGGTCAGGAGTTCGAGACCAGCCTGGCCAACATGGTAAAAGCCTGTCTCTACTAAAAATACAAAAATTAGCTGGGCCTGGTGGTAGGTGCCTGTAATCCCAGCTATTTGGGAGTCTTAGGCAAGAGAATCACTTGAACCCAGGAGGCAGAGGTTGCACTGAGCTGAGATTGTGCCACTGCGCTCCAGCCCGGGTCACAGAGTGAGTCTTCATTTCAAAAATAATAATAATAAAAGAAAAAATTGCCGGGCACGGTGGCTCACACCTGTAATCCTAGCACTTTGGGAGGCCGAGGTGGGTGGATCACTGGAGATCAGGAGTTCAAAACCAGCTTGGCTAACATGGTGAAACCCCATATTAAAAAAAAAAAAAGAAAAAATTTAAGTGAAATCAGATTTTCTATATTATACCTTACAAGGTATAAAAAACTTGGGAAGCTCTAAAATATAATTTTAAATGCATATTCATTTACTGTAGATAGCAAAAAGAAAATTCAGTTCAGCTGGAGAACATTACTAACATTCACTATTAGAAATACTTTTTAGGCTGGGTATGGTGGCTCGGCCTGTAGTCCCAGCACTTTAAGAGGCTGAGGCAGGTGGATCATGAGGTTAGGAGTTCAAGACCAGCCTGGCCAATATGGTGAAACCCTGTCTCTACTAAAAATACAAAAATTAAGGCTGGGCGCGGTGGCTCACACTTGTAATTCCAGCACTTTGGGAGGCTGAGGCGGGCAGATCACAAGGTCAGAAGTTCGAGACCAGCCTGGCCAACACTGTGAAACCCTGTCTCTACGGGTGCCTGTAATCCCAGCTACTCTGGAGTCTGAGGCAGGAGAATTGCTTGAACCTGGGAAGTGGAGGTTGCAGTGAGCCGAGATCATAACAGTGCACTCCAGCCTGGGCAACAGAGCTAGACTCTGTCTCAAAAAAAAAAAAAAAGATACAAAAATTAGCGCCGGGCGCGGTGGCTCAGGCCTGTAATCCCAGCACTTTGGGAGGCTGAGGCGGGTGGATCACGAGGTTGACAGATAGAGACCATCCTGGTCAACATGGTGAAACCCCGTCTCTACTAAAAATACAAAAATTAGCTGGGCATGGTGGCATGTGCCTGTAGTCCCAGCTACTCGGGAGGCTGAGACAGGAGGATTGCTGGAACCCAGGAGGCGGAGGTTGCGGTGAGCCGAGATCGCGCCATTGCACTCCAGCCTGGGTAACGAGCGAAACTCCGTCTCAAAAAAAAAAAAAAAAAAATTAGCTGGGCATGGTGGCACAGACCTATCATCCCCTCATGTGGCTAAGGTAGGAGAATCACTTGAACCTAGAAGGCGGATGTTGCAGTGAGCCAAGATTGCACCATGCACTCCAGCTTGGGTGACAGAGTGAGACTCTGTCTCAAAAATAATAATAATAATAATAAGGCTGGGCGCAGTGGCTCAAGCCTGTAATCCCAGAACTATGGGAGGCCGAGGCAGGCAGATCACAAGGTCAAGAGATCGAGACAATCCTGGCCAACATGGTGATGCCCTGTCTCTACTAAAAGTACAAAAATTAGGTGGGCGTAGTGGCTTGAGCTTGTAGTCCCAGCTACTCAGGAGGCTGAGGCAGGAGAATCGATTCAACCCAGGAGGCGGAGATTGCTGTGAGCCGAAATCGCACCACTGCACTCCAGCCTGGCAACAAAGCAAGACTCCATCTCAGAAAAATAAAATAAAAATAGGAAAAGACAATGACCCAAGATCATTTAGCCAGCTAGTAAGAAGAGTTAACATTTACTGAGCACTTTATATGTGTCAGACACTTCTTTTTTTTTTTTTTTTTAAGACGGGGTTTCACCATGTTGGTCAGGCTGGTCTTGAACTCCCGACCTCAAGTGATCCGCCCGCCTTGGCCTCCAAAGTGCTTGGATTACAGGCGTGAGCCACCACGCCCGGCCAAGTTGAAGGAGGCGTCCCTGGGTGGGCACGAACCATGTGTCAGACACTTCTAAGAGTGTTAAATGTATAATCTCACGGATCCCCGGAGAAGGTTCTAATGCTATTTCCATTTACAGATGAAAAACTGAGGGAGAGCAGTTAATTAACTCAATGTCATTTAGAGTATAAGTGGCAAAACCAAGATTCTAACACAGGCAGTGTGCCTCCAAAGCCCCATGCCCTTAATAACCACAATATATTAAACTTCTCTTGAAACAAAGTCCAAAACTCAGTGCATTTTCCTTTATGCCATTTCATCTCCCTTCCTCAAACAGTACTTAAAAGACAGGATATGAATAGCTTAACTCAGCAATAACTATCAGTATTACTGATGCATAACCTTTGACCTAGCAATTCTATTTCTAGAAATGTATATGGTACAAATGTACTCATTCACAATCTAAATGTGTATGCAAGGAGATTCTTTTTTTTTTTTTTTTTTTAAAGATGGTGTTTCACCACGATGGCCAGGCTGGTCTTCAACTCCTGACCTCAGGTGATCCACCCACCTTGGCCTCCCAAAGTGCTAGGATTACAGGCGTGAGCCACCACGCCCGGCAGGAGATTCTTTACAGTGTTGTATTAGCAAAGGATTGGAAATAACTCAAATATATATCAGTAGGGTATGTCCACACAGTGGAATACTATACAGCCATAAAAAGGAATGAGGCACTGATGCATGCTACAATAAACCTTGAAAATGAATAAACTGCCGGGCGTGGTGGCTCACGCCTGTAATCCCAGCACTTTGGGAGGCCGAGGCGGGTGGATCACGAGGTCAAGAGATCGAGACCATCCTGGTCAACATGGTGAAACCCCATCTCTACTAAAAATACAAAAAGTTAGCTGGGCATGGTGGCACGTGCCTGTAGTCCCAGCTACTTGGGAGGCTGAGGCAGGAGAATTGCTTGAACCCAGGAGGCGGAGGTTGCGGTGAGCCGAGATCGCGCCATTGCACTCCAGCCTGGGTAACAAGAGCGAAACTCCGTCTCAAAAAAAAAAAAAAAGAAAATGAATAAACCTTGAAAACATTATGCTAAATGAAAGAAACCAGACACAAAAGCCATATATTACAGATTCTATTCATATGGAAGCTCAGAATAGGAAATTCTACAGAAATGGAAAAATGGTTGGTGGTTACCAGGAGCTAGAGAGAGGAGAGAAGGGGAGAATGGGGACTGACTGCTAATGAGTACAAGGATTCTTTCTGGGTTGATGAAAATATTCCGGAATTAGATAGCAGTGATAATGCCACAACTTTGTGGATATATTTAAAACCACTGAACTATATATTTTTAAGTATATAGATTTACATATATATATATATATATATATATATTTTTTTTTTTTTTTTTTTTTTTTTTTTTTTTGAGATAGAGTCTTACTCTGTCACCCAGGCTGGAGTACAGTAGTGCCATTTTTGCTCACTGCAACCTCTGCCTTCTGGGTTCAAGTGATTCTCCTGCCTCAGTCTCACGACTAACTGGGATTACAGACATCTGCCACCACACCCAGCTAATTTTTGTATTTTTAGTAGAGGTGAGGTTTCGCCATGTTGGCCAGGCTAGTCCCAAACTCCTGACCTCACATGATTTGCCCATCTCAACCTCCCAAAATGCTGGGATTACATGCGTGAGCCACTGCACCCGACAGAACTATATACTTTAAAAGACGAATTTGCTGGGTGTGATGGCTCACGCCTGTAATCCAAGCACTTTGGAGGCCAAGGCGGGCGGATCACCTGAGGTCAGGAGTTCAAGACCAGCCTGACCAACATGGTGAAACCCCGTCTTCAAAAGAAAAAAAAAAAAAAGATGAATTTTATAATATGTGAATTGTATCTCAAAGGGGTGGGGAGAACTAGACATTCCTTGACGTCAGAGACTCCAAGCAGCAGAAACTCTCTCCTATTGCCTGCTTTGAACAAACAAGCTGCCATGGATTCTATAGCTGCCAACAACTTGAAGGAGTTTGGAAGCAAACCCTTTTGTAGTTGAGTCTCCAAGTGAGAATGCAGCCCAGCTGCATGATTTTAATCTTGTGAGAACCTGAGCACAGACCCCAGCTAACCCATGCTTGAACTTCTGACCTACAGAAATTGTGAGCTAATACAGTATTGTTCTAAGCCACTAGGTTTGTGTTTTTCTATTAGAAAACAAATACAGAAGTTAAAATATGCCTGACATTTTCTTTTTCGAGACAACATCTCACTGTTGCCCAAGCTGGAGTACAATAGTACAATCTCAGCTCACTGTAACCTCCGCTTCCCGGGTTCAAATGATTCTCCTGCCTCAGCCTCCCGAGTAGCTGGGATTACAGGCATGCGCCACCACACTCAGCTAATTTTTATGTTTTTAGTAGAGATGGGATTTCACCATGTTGGCCAGGCGGGTCTTGAACTCCTGACCTCAGGTGATCTGCCCACCTTGGCCTCCCAAAGTGCTGCAATTACAGGAGAAAACCACTGCTCCCAGCTATGCCTGGCATTTTCTAAGTGCCTTGTATATTTTAACTCCTTTGATTTTCACACAACCCTATGAGGTAAGTACTCATATTATTCCCATTTTTCTAATAAAGAAGCTCATCAGGTGCTAAGTGTTAAAAAATTAAAATAAAAAAGTGGACAGCCATGGTGGCTCACACCTGTAATCCCAGCACTTTATGAGGCCTAGGCGGGCTGATCATGGGTTCAGGAGTTCAAGACCAGCCGGGCCAACATAGTGAAACCCCATCTCTACTAAAAACACAAAAATTAGCCAGGCATGGTGGTATGCACCTGTAATCCCAACTACTCAAGAGGCTGAGGCAGGAGAATCGCTTGAACTCGGGAGGCAGAGGTTGCAGTGAGCCAAGACCACACAACTGCACTCCAGCCTGGGCAACAGAACGAGACTGTCTCAAAAAAGCAAGGCGCAGAACAGGATGAATACTGTGTTAGTATTTTTACCAAAAAATGGGAAATACAGTTAAATATATACAAATATATACATCTATTTGCATAAAACTTTAGTGGAAGCCTACATAAGTAGCTAGCAATATTGATTGCCTATGGAAAGGGAATAGGGGCTAGAAGATAGAGATGGGAGAGACTTTTCCCTCTATATCCTTTTGTACTTTTCATATATAAAATATGTGTGTGTGTGTGTGTGTGTGTGTGTGTGTGTGTATATATATTTTTTTTTTTAAAGATGGGGTTTCACCATGATGGCCAGGCTGGTCTTGAACTCCTGACCTCAGGTGATCCACCCGCTTTGGCCTCCCAAAGTGCTAGGATTACAGGCGTGAGCCAACGCGCCCAGCCTTATTTTTTATTTTATTTTATTTTTTTTGAGACAGGGTTTCACTCTGTTGCCCAGGCTGGACTTGAACTCCTGACCTCAGGTGATCCACCCACCTTAGCCTCCCAAAATCCTGGGATTACAGGCATGAACAACTGCACCCAGCCCCCCCCCAATATATATATATATATATATATATATATATATATATATGTATATATATATATGTATATATATATATATTTATATTTAAGACAGGGTCTCACTCTGTCACTCAGGCTGTATGTAGTGCAGTGGCACTGTCATGGCTCACTCCAGCCTTGACCTCTGGGCTCCATTGATCCTCCTGCCACAGCCTCTGAGTACAGGTATGCATCACCCTACCTGGCTAATGTTATTTTTTGTAGATATTGGGGTCTTATTATGTTGCCCAGACTGCTCTCAAACTCCTAGGCTCAAGCAGTCCTGCCTCAGCCTCCCAAAATGCTGGGATTATAGACATGAGTCACCATTATTTGGCCAAAGGGTGTGATTTTTGATGCTCACATACTCCTTGAGCCTTGTAGGTCACACAGCTAGGAGGCTTTTTGTTTTTTAACATTTTCATTAAAAGATAGCAGTAGGCAGGGCACGGTGGCTCACGCCTGTAATCCCAGCACTTTGGGAGGCTGAGATGGGTGGATCACGAGGTCAAGAGACAGAGATCATCCTGGCCAACATGGTGAAACCCCATCTCTACTAAAAATACAAAAATTAGCGGAGCGTGGTGGCACGCGCCTGTAATCCAAGCACTTTGGAGGCCAAGGCAGGCAGATCACCTGAGGTCGGGAGTTCAAGACCAGCCTGACCACTGACCAACATGGTGAAACCCCGTATTTAAAAAAAAAAAAAAAAAAAAAAAAGGACAGCAATAGTAAAGATAATAAAGGCCAGTCAACAAAAAAGTACCTCTATTAATTAGTTTGATTCATTTTATGGACGAGGAAAATATTACAAGGTTATAACTCCATTGTCCACTCAGATGCATTTAAAAATGTGAAATTGTTATTCCTTCCATATATTGAGCAACAATAATTCTACTTCCAAGGAGTCATCCTCTTTCCCCAAAGGGCTTGTCCGGTTACTCACTGAGCAAATATTTCTTGGGTGTGTCCTAGGGAAGCCTGAGAAAGACCCTCTTAGTTTGGCAAAAACCTGTGTTGAAGTTGATTCATGGTTAGTAACTGGAAGAAAAACTTCCATGCAATGAGGAAAAGTAACAAAAGGAAGAAGTTCAACTGAAAGTAAGAATATAGTTAGCAATGAACAAGAAGCAGGTATCCTCTCACCAACACAGCTGACTCTGGTAACCACAAACCTCAGCTAAACCCAGAAGTCAAGAGCTGTCACTTAAGTTTTATTTCATTTCTGAGTGAAACCTTTCTAAGACTTTATTGCATGCAATACCATGGATTAATCTCATAGATGTAATGTTAAATGAAAGAAGTACTGTATGATTCCATTTACATGAAGTTCAAGGACAGACAAAAATAATCTATGGTAATAAAAGAATTGTAGTTCCCTTGTGGGGGTAGGGGTGGTAGGTAATTGACTCAAAGGGGACATGAAGGAACTTTCTGGAATGATGGAAATGTTTTGTATCTTGATCTGGGTGGTAGTTATACAGACAGGGGCATACACACATAAGTCTTCATTGAACTATATGCTTACAGTTGCATTTTATTGTATGATGTTATTCTTCAATTAAACAAAAGCAGAACTTTTCTATGGGTTCTCATTATTCCAGGGACAAAGATAAGGATTCCTCATGTGGGCCATGGAGCCTTGCTGATTCTGACCTTTGTCTGCCTTTCCATCTCACACTTCACTTCCCTAAGTTCCTCCTTGGTGCTTCCTATGTCTGGCACATTTGCCAAACTCCCTGGCCATGCAATTGACCTTAGCACATGATATTTGCCCTGTGTGACATGTTATTCTTCCCCGTGCCACCCTCTTCTCCAGTTCCAGTAACCTCTTGCACTTCCTTTGGCTGAAGCTTCACTTCCTTGTGTACACTTCCTTCATAATCCCCCTGCTCCCATTCTAGGTCGGGTTCCCCATTGGATGCTCTTAAAGAACTTTACTCCTTTTACTCAGACCACTTACCTCCCAATTTCCTTAATCAGTAATTACTCCCTCATTTGTGGGACTATTTAATTAAATGTCTCTCCCACTAGACTCTGTGCCATTCCATGGACTGAGGGTCAATGTCTAGGTTTTGTTTACCATGGTATCCCCAGGGCTCACCACAGTGCCTGGAACACAGTAGGTGTTTACTAAATATGTTTTGACTCCTGAGGATAAAGTGACTATTTGATAGTCTCTGGCAGGAAAATTGCTGATGTCTCACATAACGTGATTTGGGTTTACCCCCATTAAATGTTATTGGTATATCTTGCTTTAAGCAAACTGAATCCATTATATGGAAATCTAGATTTATCCAAAATATAAATTAGAGTGCATCTGTTCAAATGTCTATTACATGATTTATACAAGTTTAAGGCATTGTGGGTTTTTTTTTTACTGTAATTGAGAAGATAGATGAGCTTCATTTCCCAAATTCAAGACTAGCTGAAATCAATAGGATTTAACAATTGGAAGTAATGGTTGTGTTCTATCAGCTGACTGGCCAGTATAGACGTAGTTATAAAGTCATTTATACCACTGCCATTGTCATCTGAACAAAGACCTAGATTTATACCAACTTCATGTTTGGGCTGGTGGAGTTCTGTAATTAAGAAGGAGGCTGGTGCCAACAATCCAAGTTACACAAAGAGAAAAAGAAAATGCTCAAGAGGAAGTGGTACACTAGAAAAGTGCAAACGTAGGTGGAATGTGTGAAAAAAATTTTTTTTAATTAAAAGTGTCTTAGATTTTGTTTTTGTGATAAAAGGGGCCAAAAGAAGGTTGTCTGAGACTTCCTATTTTCAAGATAACCCATCTCAGCACTCAATTTGGAAGACAGTGAATAAGTTGGAGGAAAAGAAGTAACAATACAGAGAGAACATGCGAAAAACACCTTGCAATTTACCTAATGCTTCACTTATTATCTCAACCTGCTACTAGGCCCTAAGCTGGGCTTTTGAGGATACAGCTGTAAATAAGCAGATGCATTCTGACCATGTGTTTGATGTGTTTGTTTTCTTTTCTTTTCTTTTTTATTTTTGAGACGAAGTTTCACTCTGTCGCCCAGGCTGGAGTACAGTGGCACGACCTTGGCTCACTGCAACCTCCACCGCCCAGGTTCAGGCAATTCTCCTGCCTCAGCCTCCTGAGTAACTGGGATTACAGGTGTGTGCCACCATGCCCAGCTAATTTTTTTTTTGTATTTTTAGTAGAGACGAGGTTTCACCGTTGGTCAGGCTGGTCTCGAACTCCTGACCTCGTGATCCACCCGCCTCAGCCTCCCAAAGTGCTAGGATTACAGGCATGAGCCACCGTGCCCGCCCTCTTTTTTCTTTTTGAGACAGTCTCCCTCTGTCACCCAGGTTGGAGTGCAGTGGCACCATCTTGGCACACTGCAACCTCTGTCTCCCAGGTTCAAGCAATTCTCCTGCCTCAGCCTCCCGACTAGCTGGGATTACAGGCTCAGCTAATTTTTGTATTTTTAGTAGAGACAGGGTTTTATGATGTTGCCTAGGCTGGTCTCGAACTCTTGACCTCAGGTGATCCATCCGCCTCGACCTCCCAAAGTGCTGAGATTACAGGTGTGAGCCACTACAACTAGCCCCTGTGTTTGTTTTCTGATGCTTCTATACCCATTGCCTCATTTTTTTGTTTTTCAAGATGGAGTCTTGCTCTGTAGCCCAGGCTGGAGTGCAGTGGCGTGATCTCGGTTCACCGCAACCTCCGTCTCCTGGGTCCTGGTTCAAGCAATTCTCCTATCTCAGCCTTCCAAGTAGCTGGGATTACAGGCATGAGCCACCATGCCTAGCTAGTTTTTGTATTTTTTAGTAGAGATGGGGTTTCACCATGTTTGCCAGTCTGGTCTTGAACTCCTGACCTTGTGATCCGCCTGCCTCAGCCTCCCAAAGTGCTGGGGTTACAGGCATGAGCCACCTTGCCTAGCCTCCCATTGCCTCATTTAATCTTCCCAGGGTTGACAGAGAAACATTGTTACGTTTGACAGATGAGGAAATGGTAACTTAACTGCCTTGCTCAAGGAAACATCACCAATAAGTGATGGATCAGGACTCAGATTTGCCTCCTAAATCCAATTGCAAACCCTTGCAACCACCCCAAATTCTACTTGCTTGTAGGCCTCTAGGATGGCTAGTTTGTTAATCAAGACTCATCGGAAATCAAGAAAAATTACAGTTACACCACTGTGCATTTTAATCATTCCTCTATGTATTATTTCTCTCCCTTGTTTTGTACTTTCAATTTTCTGAGTGAATAGGAATATTCCCACAAACTCCCTTAAAAACACAAGTTTCTTCACTCATTTCTCATAGCTCCTACAGATTTGTAGATGATTTCTGGGCAGACAAAAGTAATCAAGTCATCCAGTTTCTTTGACCAATAACTGAATTGAGAGCTGTGTCCCTTTCAAGTCACATGATTCAGGTTATTGTTTTATTATTTGGTGCTTCATAGTACCAGAAAGGTATTCAGACTTAATTTTGGACATTTTCTACCCAGTCCATAAAAGCCTGGTAATAAAAAGATATTTGACATGACCTTTTGCTACATGATTGGTGCTACAAAATGCTGATTTTTAAGATAAATTAGCGAAAGTCCATCAACATATGAATAAATGAACAAAATATATTATGTTCATACAATGCAATATTATTTGTCCATAAAAAGGAATGAAGTACTGATGCATCCTGCCACGTAGATGAACCTTGAAAATATTGTGTTAAGTAAAAGAAGCCAGTCACAAAATGCTGCATATGGTATGGTTCTGTTTATATAAAATGTCCAGAACAAGGCTGGGTGCAGTGGCTCACGCCTGTAATCCCAGCACTTTGGCAGGTCCAGGCAGGCGGATCACGAGGTCAAGAGATGGAGACCATCCTGGTCAACACAGTGAAACCCTGTCTCTACTAAAAATACAAAAATTAGCTGGGCAGGGTGGTGCACGAATGTAGTCCCAGCTACTCAGGAGGCTGAGGCAGGGGAATCGCTTGAACTCAGGAGGCGAAGGTTGCAGTGAGCGGAGATTGCACCACTGCACTCCAGCCTGGCAACAGAGCAAGACTTTGTTGAAAGAAAGAGAGAGAGAAAGAAAGAGAGCGAGAGAGAGAGAGAAAGAAAAAGAAAGAAAGAAAGAGAAAGAAAGAGAGAGAGAGAGAGAGAAAGAAAGAAAAAAGAAAGAAAGAAGAGAGACAAAGAAAGAAGAAATGTCCAGAATAGGGAAATCTACACAGACAGAAATTAGATCAGTGGTTTCCTAGGGCTAGGGTAATGGGGGAATTTGGGTATGAGAGCTAAAGGGTGTTATTCTTTTTAAGGTGATGAAAATGTTCTAAAATTAATTGTAGTGATGGTTGCATAATTATGTGATTATCTTAAAGACCACTGAATTGAATGCTTTAAGTCAGTGAATTGTGTGGTACCTGAATTGTATCAATGAAACTGTTTTTTCTCTTTTTTTTTCATGTCTGACAGGTAATGTGCCAACATTTATGAACTACCAAAGGATATAAAACTGTTTTTTTATTTTATTATTTTAATTTTAATTTTTTTTTTTTTTTTGAGACAGAGTCTTGCTCTGTAGCCCAGGCTGGAGTGGAGTGGCATGATCATAGCTCACTGCAAAGGAAACTTGAACTCCTGGCCTCAAGTGATCCTCCTACCTTGGCCACCCAAAGTGCTGGGATTACAGGCATGAACCACTACGCCCAACCTAAAACGGTTTTTTTTTTTAAAAAAAGGAGGTTGATACAGTGTTCCACTAATAACTTGGGGAAAAATCTTTCTCAGGTTTATGATATAGGAAGTTATTTGACGGCAACTAGTGCTTAAATTTGTGTTAACTGTGTAGAAAGAACTGAATAAATCATTTCCTGTTTTCTCTCCACTTGCCCCAACCAAAAAAACAAAAGAAAAAATTCTAAATTTGACCAATACAACAGCAAGATAATGCAAATATTACAATGGGATATAGCCTAAGTCAATTAAAGTGCCAGCAATTGACATTGGACCTTCCATCTTATGCATGTCTATATCCAGCCATGATGTGAATATGTAAATAGCAAAAGTGCTAGCTGTGTCTTTTCTTGATTTTTTTTTTTTTTTTTTTTGGGTTGGAGTTTCCCTCTTGTTGCCCAGGCTGGGATGCAATGGCATGATCTCAGCTCACCTGCAACTTCTGCCTCCCGGGTTCAAGTGATTCTCCTGCCTCAGCCTCTCAAGTAGCTGGATTACAGACATGTGCCACCACGCCCAGCTAATTTTGTATTTTTAGTAGAGATGAGGTTTCTCCTTGTTGGTCAGGCTGGTCTCAAACTCCCGACCTCAGGTGATCTACCCGCCTTGGCCTCCGAAAGTGCTGGGATTACAGGCATGAGCCACCGCGGCTAGCTCTTTTCCTGATTTTTATATTTCAATGATTTGTATTACAGTTAATTAATATTAACCCTCTTCAAAAATAACATTAAACCTAAAGCCCAGTGACTTAACAACATAAAATATTCCAGATTCTTATCCCCCAAAAATTCCATTTCAACTATTTGAAACAAAAATTTAGATAATGGTTTGACTTTAAATGCCTTATTTCAAATATCCTTCCCTATAATACTCTCAAGAGAAAAAAATCTTTTTCCCAATTATTTTTCCATTTAATGTAAAACATTCCTAGTTAAAAGAGATTTTCTGTACCCCCAAACCTAAAATGCAATAAAAAATATATTAAAAAAAAAAGATTTTCAAAAATAGAGCTTTACAAAAAATACAAGTTTAAGTTTCAGTACCCTCCCCTCCCTCTATCCCCCAGCCCAGTGGCAATTAATTATTATAAGTTTTTTCCTAAGAAGTCTTTGGGGAACCAGCCAAGTTTAAATAGGGTAATTGGTAGGTTTATGATTGCAATTTACATAAATTATAGAAACATAAGACCAGACGTTTATCTAATTGAAGAAAATGTGGTGTTCAGTTACTTATCTTGAGGAATTCTGCTTGTGGTTTGTGTCATTTGGTGATTAGTCCATTCTCTTGAGAATCCGAGTTGCTCTAGAGACAGAATATCTGGTAACAATGCTCCAAAAGATCAGTTTGCTTTACTTAGTAAAAACTCAAAATACGTATTAAAAATAAAATACTATTCATATACATTTCCTTGACAAAAATAGTACTGAAATAGTATAAATCCATTAATTCCTTTAGAAGATGCTTGTCCACATTCCTGTTAAAGATGTTGATTAGTTGCCGGGCGTGGTGGCCAAGGTGGGCGGATCACCTGAGGTGGGGAGTTCAAGATCAGCCTGACCAACATGGTGAAACCCTGTCTTTAAAAAAAAAAAAAAAAAAAAAAGAATAAATAAAGATGTTGATTAGTTAACACTCACCCTGAAGAGGGAGACCCAGGCTTCTCAGATCAACTTCCCCTTTGACTATCATGCTGCATTTCAATAGAAGAAAAGGTTGACCGACTGGTGCCTCCGGTTTTTAGGTGACAGGCTAGGCCTTGAGGGAAACTCTCCAGAAGCCATTGTTTTTACTTAAAGCAAGATCAAACCAGAAACCTTTTCACATGTGAGCCCTAAAACTGTAAACTGGAACCCTTTCATATGTGATTCCTGAAACTGTAAACCAAAACTTTTTCACATGTGCGTCCTAAAACTATGAACCTAAGATTCTTCCACGTGTAACATCTAAAGTATAAGCCTATATAAAGCCTGAACCTCCCTTTGTTAGGAGAGCCTGGCTGTTAGGCAACTATGCCACCTTGCTCCCAGCTGAATAAACCTTCCTCCTGTATTCGGTGTCTGAGAGATCTGTTTCCCGCGGCCGCTCCTGCTACAACCCGATGCTCTCCTTTCTTTTCTTTTCTTGAAGATGGAGTTTCACTCTTATAGCCCAGGCTGGAGTGCAATGATATGATCTTGGCTCACTGAACCTCTGCCTTTTGGGTTCAAGCAATTCTCCTGCCTCAGCCTCCCAAGTAGCTAGGAGTACAAGTGTGCACCACCACACCCGACTAATTTTTGTATTTTTAGTAGAAACGGGGTTTCACCATGTTGGCCAGGCTGGTCTCGAACTCCTGACCTCAGGTGATCCACCTGCCTTGGCCTCCCAAAGTGCTGGGATTACAGGCGTGAGCCACTGTGCCAGCCAATGGTCTCCTTTATTTCAGTGTTAAAGAGCTTTTCACTCTCTTAATCAATCTGTTGTTATAGGTCCTATGGCCCTTTGTTGAATTTTTGTTTACTAGAAATATAATAAGCAATTTAAGATATTTAATTCTGTCAAAGTTGTCCCAAATTTCTTAAACTAAATAAGTATAAAGATATTACATATCTTTTTTTTTTTTTTTTGCCCAGGTTGGAGCGCAGTGATGAGATCACAGCTCACTGCAACCTTAACGTCTCAGGCTTAGGTGGTCTTCCCACCTCAGCCTCCTGAGTAGCTGGGACCACAGGCATGCACCACCACCCAGGCTAATTTTTGTATTTTTTGTAGAGATGGGATTTTTGCCATGTTGCCCAAGCTGGTCTGCCTTGGCCTCCCAAAGTGCTAGGATTCCAGGTGTGAGCCACCATGCCCAGTCTGATAATAAGCAAAATTCTGTGGGTCAAGATGGCCGGGGAGACCTATGTTAACTCTCGCTAAATAATTATAAGCTTGCTTGTCTCAGAGTACACTGAAGTTTAGACACTGAACTAAACTATATTATTAGTGCAGTTAATTAGAAATCAAGTGTCAACAGGGGGCCTAAGGTAAAGACCATCCGAGGGTGCAGTGACACGTGGGAACACCACGGGGTGGTTGCAGAGCAGGGAATACTGGTCTGGTCCCATGAATGCCTTCTCAACGTGGAGACTGCATGAGGGCCTCATAAAGAGGGCTTATGCGAAGATCTCTGAGAAGGGAGGCGACCTCTGCTCACAAGATCCGGGAGGGTCTTTGCAGATGGGAGCTGGCAAGGAGGAGAAAAGCCTTGCAGGGCAGAGATCACAGAACGCCTCAGGCTCTGCCTAGGTTCTCGGAATATGGAGTGATTTTAATTGCACTGTGTCCTCAGTGCTTGGGAGATAAAAGCCCCTTGACGCACTGGGTGTGGTCAGACCAGGTGGCTCCCAATCCCCTATACTTCTGATGCAGCACCCCGATAACAATTGGTGATAAACTCAGAACAGTAGTTTAGCATGTCTTAGAAGGATCTCAAGTGCTCTCCTCCCGGCTATCTTACCTACCCCTTCACTCTCCTCTTCCATGCCCATAAGATCAATAAGATTATGCACATAATAAAAGTGTTTGGAGCCCAGAGTTCAGGGCCAACGTGGTTCCCATGCTTGCGTTGGTCCCCTGGACCCATGCTGTAAATTCTACTCTTGTGCCTCTGTCTTTATTTCCTTTTCTCAATCCCTCATCACTGCCAGGACTAAGGGCACCCACGTACGGGGTTGGGGCTGGTACCCAACAAAATTCCACTTCTCTACAGCTACAGACTAAATTTTTATATCCCACCTAAATTCATATGTTGAAGCTCTTAGGATCACCATCCTTGATAACTGTCAGGTAAAGGAGTAGGACCTTTGGAAGGTAATCAGGTCATGAGGGTGGAGCCCTAATGAATGGGATTTTCACCCTTATAAAACAGACCTCAGAGAGTCCCTTTACCCCTTCAGTCATGCAAGGAAACAGTGGAAAGACGGCTGTCTATGAACGAGGAAGTGGGTCCTCACCAGACAATCTGCCAGTGCCTTGATGTCAAACTTCCCAGCCTCTAGAACTGTGAGAAATAAATGTTTGTTGTTTATAAGCCACTGGCATATGGTATTCTGCTATAGCAGCCAAACAGACTAAGACATCTATTTCCTACATAAAGGAGTCTGAAGAGGGGTCAACTGCAGGTTTTACATTCTTTTTTGTTTATTTGTTTGCTTTTTGAGATGGGGTTTCACCATATTTGTCAGGCTGGCCTGACCTCAGGTGATCCACCCATCTTGGCCTCCCAAAGTGCTGGGATTACAAGCATGAGCCACCACGCCCAGCCTCTTTTTTTCTTGAGATGGAGTTTCGCTCTTGTTGCCCAGGCTGGAGTGCATTGGCGTGATCTCGGCTCACCACAACCTCTGCCTCCCGGGTTCAAGCAATTCTCCTGCCTCAGCCTCCCGAATAGCTGGGATTACAGGCATGTGCCACCATGCCCAGCTAATTTTTGTATTTTTATTACAGACGAGGTTTCTCCATGTTGGTCAGGCTGGTCTGGAGTTCCCGACCTCAAGTGATCCGCCCGCCTCAGTCTCCCAAAGTGTTGGGATTACAGGTCTGAGCCACCACGCCTGGCCAAGTTTTACATTCCTTTAAATGTTAAAAAAAAAAAAAAAAAGAAAGAAAGACATAATAGCTTAAATTCTGTCTCAATGCCCCAAGTATCTTTAACCACAATCTGTCTACAATAACCTAGGACATTCAAAAGACAGGAGAATGCCTCATACCCTCATGCCGGGACACTGATAACTTGGAGCTTACTACACTGACATCACTGGCACCCACTTACTAAACACAGGCAATTACTTAGCAATTAGTACTTGAACAATTTGTGTTTGCTATGAACTATAGGTGATATAGGGAATAAAACATAAGATGGAGTTCCTGCTTGCAAATACACTAGCAAAAGAGATGAAGGCTATCTTGTAGAGACTAGCTGAGTTAGTGAATGTCAGAGATGAGGAGGAAGGGAAGTGGCGTGAGTGGAATTTCACGTAGTGAGGACAGTGAGGGAAAAAAAGAAAATACCAATGTGAGAAACAAAAAGGTTTCTGCAGCAGGGAAGCACAGTTGGCTGTTGCGGTATACAGGGTGAGGCAGCAAGTGGAGAGGCAGGCTCCTCTGAAGGCTCTAGCTGAATCAGAGAACATGTGCCATGTTAAGGGACTTGGATTTAATTCTCATAGCAAAATATGAGAAGTTAAGGATTTTAAGTAGAAGCTGACCCAATCAGTCATGCATTTTAGACAGATCATTCTGGGTTTGTTTTTTTTTTAATTTTCATTTCTTTCTCTCTCTTTCCTTTCCTTTTTCTTTCTCTTTCTCTTCCTCCCTCCCTCCCTCCTTCCCTTCCTTCCTTCCCTCCTTCCTTAGGTTTCACTCCGTCACCCAGGCTGGAGTGCAGTGGCACAATCATGGCTCACTGCAGCCTTCACTTCTAGGGCACAAGCAATACGACTACCTCAGTCCCCCTGAGTAGCTAGGACCACAGACAGGTGTGTGCCACCACACGCAGCTAATTTTCTTATTTTTTGCAGAGACGGGTCTACTTATGTTGCCAGGCTGGTCTCGAACCCCTAGGCTCAAGCAGTCCTCCCACCTTGGCCTCCCAAAGTGCTTGATTACAGGTGTGAGCATTCTGGTTCGTGTTAAAGAAGGTGGATTTTAGATGGATTGGAGTCAACAAAACTAGTTAGGACACTGTTGCAAAAATCTAGGTAAAAATGGCTTAGAACTTCACCATCCTTGGTAATTCTCAGCTTAGAAACAAACTGAGGTTGCACTACAGTATGAGAGAATTTCAAAGAAAAAAGAAGTAAAGAGATGGGAGAAACCAATCATAGTTACTAAAGGACTCTGTTGTTTTTTCCCCACCCCCCACCATATTCTTTTTTAATTTTCTTTTTTTTTTCTTTTTTTTTTTTCTCTTTTTTTTTCTCTTCGTCTTTCTTTTTTAATTTTCTGAAAGGACCAAGTAATAAACCATAAAATGATGACACTAGGTATTTGTTTTGTTGCTGTTTTGTTTGTTTTTGGGACAAAGTCTCGCTCTGTCGCCAGGCTGGAGTGCATGCAGTGGCTCTATCTTAGGTCACTGCAATCTCTGACTCCCAGGTTCAAACGATTCTTCTGCCTCAGCCTCCCAAGTAGCTGGGATTACAGGTTCATGCCACCACGCTCAGCTAATTTTTTTTTGTATTTTTAGTAAAGACAAGGTTTCACTATGTTGGCCAGGGTGGCCTCAATCTCCTGACCTCGTTATCCGCCCGCCTCAGCCTCCCAAAGTACTGGGATTATAGGTGTGAGCCACTGTGCCCAGTGTTTTGTTTGGTAGATTTTTTTTGTTTGTTTTTGTTTTTTTTTGAGACTGTCTCCCAGGCTGGAGTACAGTGGTAAGATCTGGGCTCACTAAAACCTCTGCCCCCTGGACTTAAGCACTCCTCCTACCTCAGCCTCCCAAGTAGCTTGGACTACAGGTGCACACCACTGCACCCAGCTAATTTTTGTATTTTCTGTAGAGATGCAGTTTCATCATGTTGCCCAGGCTGATCTTGAACTCCTGAGCTCAAGTGATTCACCCACCTTGGCCTCCCAATGTGCTAGAATTAAAGGTGTTTTAAAATAAGCCAAATAAGTGATATAAACACTTCCAATTCATAATTCAGATGCAGAGGACCTTACAATAGCTAACAATTTTCAAGCTAAAAATCACATCACCTATAAAACATTATAAGTAATTTCCTTATTGAAATAGTTTAGCAGAAGGCCATAGGGCTTGAAATGGAGTGATGGAACACAAACATATAAGAACAGGTAAGAAGAGTGAATGGCTGGCTTAGGAAGGTTTTCCCTTTCTATTCCAAGACTAGATTCTGGCACTATCTGGTATGTAACTAAGATATGTAACATTTAAATATATAATATTTTTATTGTGAAAATAGTTTAAATATGTTTAGAATATAAAATTTGGGCTGGGTGTGATGGCTCATGCCTGTAATCCCAGCTCTTGGGGGCTGAGGTGGGCAGATCACCTGAAGTCAGGAGTTAGAGATCAGCCTGGCCAACATAGTGAAACCCCATCTCTACTAAAAATACAAAAATAACCAGGCGGCATGGCACATGCCTATAATTCCTTGAACCCAGGAGGCAGAAGCTGCAGTGAACTGAGATCTTGCCACTGCACTCCAGACTGGGCAACAGAGTGAGATTCCATCTCCAAAAATAAAAAATTGTGTCAGACGCTTGCAGAATGCCTGAGACACCTCCAGGAAATTCTCACCCTAGGCTAGTGCATACTAAATGCTTTACAATCCTTCTGTTGAAAAACAGACATTCAGGAGCATACGGCTTAATTCCAGCAGAGGGCAGCAAAACTTCACTAAGCAGTTTTCAAAAACCTAGCCGCTTTTCTATATTACCTAACAATATTTTTAAAATATTCCCTCCGGAAGAGTTCTATAGTTCCACAATTACAATCTCATAGTAGTTGTGGAATTATAGTATTACCATACTTATCTTTAGGCAGGACAGAATTCTCGCCAGAGCTCAGACTGTGGAAGGCTCTTAGTTGGATAGGACCCAGGGCAATGACAAGAGGGCATAAAGATGAGCCACAGTGTCTTACCAGGGTCATCTGCTTGATGGTTTTCCAACTCTTTTACAAAGAGTCATGATGTAAGGCACAATGGGATTCTTTTTAAAAATACGTTGTCACTGCCAGGCGTGGTGGCCCATGCCTGTAGTTCCAGTTACTGGGGAGGCTGAGGTGGGAGGATCACCTAAGGCCAAGAGAATCCAGCCTGGGCAACATAGTAAGACCGTGTCTATAAAAGCATGCATATATGTATATGTGTGTGTGTGTATACACACATAAGCATGTGCATATATATAACATAGTTACAACATATATGTTTATACAAACATATGGTTGTATAATATGGCAATACAAACATATATATGCTGTAACTATGTTATAAATATGTATACACACATATACATATATGCATGCTTTTATAGACACGGTCTATATATGTTGTATATATACAAACATTATATGTTGTAACTATGTTTCTGAGTTGTTTTTTTTTTTTTTTTTTTGAGACGGAGTTTCGCTCTTGTTACCCAGGCTGGAGTGCAATGGCGCGATCTCGTCTCACCGCAACCTCCGCCTCCTGGGTTCAAGCAATTCTCCTGCCTCAGCCTCCCGAGTAGCTGGGACTACAGGCACGTGCCACCATGCCCAGCTAATTTTTGTATTTTTAGTAGAGACGGGGTTTC
>PVKV010013240.1:26629-62373 GCA_004027835.1 Alouatta palliata | reverse complement strand
CTCCATTTGCTTGGTAAATCTTCCTCCATCCCTTTATTTTGAGCCTTTGTGTATCCTTGCATGTGAGATGGATTTCCTGGATACAGCACACCGATGGGTTTTGGCTTTTTATCCAATTTGCCAGTCTGTGTCTTTTGATTGGGGCATTTAGCCCATTTACATTTAGGGTTAATATTGTTATGTGTGAATTTGATCCTGCCATTTTGATGCTAGCTGGCTGTTTTGCCCATTAGTTGATGCAGTTTCTTCATTGTGTTGATGCTCTTTTCCATTTGGTATGTTTTTGGAGTGACTGGTACTGGTTGTTCCTTTCTATGTTTAGTTCCTCTTTCAGGAGCTCTTGTAAAGCAGGCCTAGTGGTGATGAAATATCTGAGTACTTGCTTGTTCGCAAAGGATTTTATTTTTCCTTCACTTATGAAGCTTAGTTTGGCTGGATATGAAATTCTGGGTTGAAAGTTCTTTTCTTTAAGGATGTTGAATATTGGTCCCCACTCTCTTCTGGCTTGTAGGGTTTCTGCTGAGAGATCTGCTGTGAGTCTGATGGGCTTCCCTTTGTGGGTAACCCGACCTTTCTCTCTGGCTGCCCTTAGCATTTTTTCCTTCATTTCAACCCTGGTGAATCTGACGATTATGTGCCTTGGGGTTGCTCTTCTTGAGGAATATCTTTGTGGTGTTCTCTGTATTTCCTGGACTTGAATATTGGCCTGCCTTGCTAGTTTGGGGAAGTTTTCCTGGATAATATCCTGAAGAGCATTTTCTAGCTTGGATTCATTCTCTTCCTCACATTCAGGTATACCTAACAAACGTAGATTAGGTCTTTTCACATAGTCCCATAATTCTTGGAGACTTTGTTCATTCCTTTTTACCCTTTTTTCTCTATTCTTGCCTTCTCGTTTTGTTTCATTGAGTTGATGTTCGACCTCTGATATCCTTTCTTCTGCTTGGTCAATTCGGCTGTTGAAACTTGTGTATGCTTCATGAAGTTCTCATGTTGTGTTTTTCCGCTCCATTAATTCACTTATATTCTTCTCTAAGTTGTGTATTCTCATTAGCATTTTGTTAAATCTTTTTTCAAGGTTCTTAGTTTCTTCGCATTGGGTTAGAACATGTTCTTTTAACTCACAGAAGTTTCTTATTATCCACTTTCTGAAGCCTGATTCTGTCAATTCATCAGACTCATTCTCCATCAAGCCTTGTTCCCTTGCTGGTGAGGAGTTGTGATCCTTTATAGGAGGAGAGGCATTCTCGTTTCGGGTGTTTTCATCCCTTTTGCGTTGGTATCTTCCCATTTTTGTGGATTTATCCACCTGTCGTCTTTGAAGTTGTTGACTTTCAGATTGGGTCTCTGAGTGGATGTCCAGTTTGTTGATGATGAAGTTCTTTCTTTCTGTTTGTTAGTTTTCCTTCTAACAGTCTGGCCCCTCTGCTGTTGGACTGCTGAGTTCCACTCCAGCCCTTGCTTGCCTGGGGATCACCTGCAGTGGCTGCAGAACAGTAAGGGTTGCTGCCAGTTTCTTCTGCTGCTTTCTTTGTAGCAGAAGGATACTCACTAGATGTCAGTCTGAGCTCTCCTTTATGAGGTGACTCTGGATATATGGGTGTCAGGGATCTGCTTGAGGAAACAATCTGTCCTTTATAGGAGCTCAAGTGCTGAGCTGTGAGCCCCATTGTTCATTCAGAGCTGCTGGGCAAGTACCTTTAAGTCTGCTGCAGCAGAACTCATAAACTCCCCCTTTTTTTCCCCCCGGTGCTCTGTCCCAGGGAGTTAGGGCTTTATTTATGAGTTTCTGTTGTGCTGCTGCCTTTTTTCAGGGCTGCCCTGCCCAGCAAGGAGGCAGCCTAGTCATTGTCTGCCTGATGAGGCTTTGCTGAGCTGCTGTGGGCTCCACCCAGCTGCCATATGAACTTCCCTGCAGTCCTGTTTATATGGGTATAGTTAGAACTGCCTCGGCAATGGCAGCCCACCTGTATAATGGTGGAGTCTCTCTGTAATGGCGGGCTGCCCTTGCAATGGCGGGCTGCCTCGGCAATGGCAGACTACCTCCATAGTGGTGGACTGCCTTGGTAATGGCAGACGCCCCTCCACCACAGAGCTGGACCATCACAGGTTCAGCTGTGCTTGCTGTGAAACTCTCAATCCAGAGTGTTTCCAGTTGCTGTTTTTTGTGGGGGTGGGACCAGCTGAGCCTGATCGCCTTGCTCACTGCCTCAGAGCCTTTTTTTTTTTTTTTCTGCAGTTGAATGGTCGACTGTCTCCCAGGTGTTCCAGTTGCCTATTGAAAAGGTGCTGGGATCTGTGTGATTTCCCATTCGGCGACCCACTGTGCCAGCTGAAACAGCAGCACTGAGATTCGTGGCATTTTTTGCCTGGGAATCTCCTGGCCTGGCTCCCTGTTTCAGTCCCCTTTTTAATCAGATGAATGGGTGACTCTGCCTTCCCAGAGCTCCAATCGCCAGCTAAAATGGCACCCGGACCTGTGTATTTTGTATGGAGAACCACTGCTCTGGGGCACCAGCAAAACAGCCGCACTGGCCAAAACCACCGGGCCAGCCAAAACAGCCATGCTGGTGACCCGTGGGGCTCCTCTGCCTGAGAATCTCCTGGTCTGTGGGCAATAAAAATCCGTCTGGAAATGCAGCGTCCACTCACCCTCCGTGCTTTCACTGGGAGCTGCAATCCCTAGCTGCTCCTAATCGGCCATCTTGGATGCCTCCTACTTACCTTTTTTACATCCACAATTCCACCACCAAAAACAGTAAATACTTAGCACATAGAAAATACTTAATGTTCTTTGGATTAAAAAAAAAAAACATTTAATAGTTGAGAAAAACCAAGACAGAGAAAGGCCCAAAATCTTCCCTTTAGTATATAGTAGAACCAAAACCAGGTTCCCAATCTTCCAATCCTTTCTCCAACTTTTTAATTCTATTGCTACTTCTGTAAAACAGTAGCTTTAAACATAGACTAAAAGGAGGCTTTTATAAACAGTTTAGTTTTAAGTCCATGAAGCCTTTGCAAAGAAAACATGACATGGTGAAGTTAAGAAAATATTCTACTTTGGAATCTGCTTAGAATGACTCATCCTTGTGCCACGCTTCTGAGGTTGAGAATGCTGAGTTTTGTCATTCCTGTTTACTCCAGGATTGCAACGAGTCACCAGAAACTTAAGAATTAGGTGGCTCCTTCCTGTTTATGTCTCTCTGTTTCCATTTCTAGTAGGTGATGGTTTTCAATTGGATTAACTGTTCCTGCACAAAAATCATTAGCCATTGAGACAGAGTCATGATAGGATAAATAATCCCAAGTATTATCACAGCACTAAAATAAATGTATGTACTTTCTAGTGATGATAATAGCACTTACTAGTTGTTTAGGCATTGTTTTCAGAAATTTGTATACAGTATTTTATTTACTCTCATATAAGCTTTACCATAAAATAAATTGCATACACCTACTGTGAGATGTTCTGCTATTACATGGCGTTTAACAGATTGTTTTTGAATGAGAGAATGTTCCTAGTATTGTGGAGAGTGAGGAGGATAAACACACACACACACACACACACACACACACACACACACACACCATGCCCTCTGCCCTTAGCTTTTAGTGTAATTGGGAAAATAGGTCTAATATATAATCAATAATTAGAAAGAGAATTATTTCTTTAACATTTTTGTGCTAGACACTGTGTTAAATACTACATGTAATTGTGTGGTAGGTGTGTTTAAATCTTTACAGGAATCCTATGAGGTTTTCTAGGTGATCAAGTGTAGACAGAGCCAGAATTAAGTCTATCCTGCTTGGCTCTTCCAATTCCATCACAAGACATTTAAACCAAATGAGATCACAAAGGAATGAAGAGGGCAGGGGAAAGGGAATAAAATTGCCAGAAAAGACTTAGTGGGTCCAACGTGAAAATGTGATTGTGATTAGAAGGGCAGAAACGAGGGAATTCAGGAGCTAATTTTGGAATTCGGTGGAAGCCCAGGCTTCAGAACAGGCACCCACAGATAGAACGAAAAGCTTCTGACCTATTAGGAAAATAGATCTCACTCCTGTATCTCCAGTATCTATCATCACTGGACCTGTGGTTTTTCACCAGATGCTCCCGTGTAATAACTGAGCAGTTATCCTTCAACTTTTATACATGACTAAAAAGTAAATTTTAAGCCACACATTTCTAGTGTACTCTTCCTCTAGAAAATTATATTTCTAGGAAAGTCATTTTGTACTAGAAATCAAAAATATCTTAGTGGGTGCAACCCACTGCCCTGAAAATGCCATTATTTATTAGGCCAATCAGCAGGACTTCATGAAATAGAACGGATGATGCTGCTATTACAGAAACTCTCTTATTGGCAAGTAGGGGTCTGCAATATGGCATACAGAAAACAGATATACATACTCTTCTGGACTGGAAACCAGACTACCTAAATCCCGTCCTGCCCTTGCACTAAATATTGAAATATTCTTGAATAAGTGTCTTTACCTTGCAGAACCATTCATTAGTTCTCCTACCTGTGAAATGTCCAAGTTAGACTACCTCAGAGTATCCTAAGAGTATCCTCTTCAAAATCATTTGTTTACAGTGTTTGGGAAACAATTGCATATCATATACCCCTCTTGTAGATTGACAGTGCTTTAAAATCTCTTGTGGCCCTGTAGAAACAAACCAATTCAACATTGATTAAGCCAACATTTAAATAATTATTTGATAAAACATACTCTGGGAAAAATTTCACTATGTACTTGCATTGAATAGAAATTTCTGGCATTTCTGAGAAAATTCAGTTTGCTTTCAAATATGATTTGTAGGTTGCCTCTGTCATATTCTCAATTCACGTTACTGAAGTCTTAAAACTGCACAAGGACTTCATAAAGATAGTGTTATATTATCCTGGCTGCCTTTTTCTTTTTCCCCAGTATTCTGGTGCAAATTAAAGTGTTCTGTATAACTCTAACGGCAGTGAAGTAGGAAGAAGAGAAGATGTATTATTTTTGCTTTATTTGCTGAGTTAACAGTTTGAATGGGTGTGTTAAAGATGCAGATATCCACCCTTCTGGGAGCTTCAGATTGCAGTCTAAACTGATTCCTCAGCACAGTCATCATATTATAATCTCAGTACTCAGTAACAGAGTACTGAGATGGCCTTTGGATTTGCAGTCTTAAAATCAACTTATAGAAATATAATTATCTCATCATGACGGATTTGTACCAGAAACTGTGCTAGTGAATGGAAACATGACAGTCTTTCAGATAGGTGCCTGCCCTCAAGGAGATTGCAGTCCAGTGAGGGAAACAGATAATGAACTGCACGACTACAATACAGTTATGTAAATTGTTTGGATTAGGTCACCCATGAAGTGCAATGGCAACTTGGAATGAAGTTCTTTGTAAACGGTGACTAAAAGATTATTTGCAAGTCCCTTCCTTGATCCAATCAGTGACGAAAAAAAGAAATTCTTGTGTTTGTTTGTGACTAACTTTCTGTCTTGACCGGCATAATGATCATGATAATGATGAATGAGGAGGCGTTATGAGAGATTGAAGGATTTTATGTAATCCTTGTTACGTGATAATCAGTCTTCTCTAAACAAGGAGATAACCCACTAATAATAAATGCAAACAATCATTCACTTATATAACTTTCTTAAAATATTTTTATCAGTGGATGGAGGGTTAGATCCCTCGGTAAAACCCAAAAGCATAGGTATCAGAATTTTTTCCTTTCCCCACATGTTATCTGCCAAAGCAACAGAATTTTCCCTGTGGAATTTTGGATTATTATGAACAGTGAAACAGGAAATGAAACTTAGATCCTGGAGTCAAATGTCCAATTTATAGGTAGCAACCTTGTGAAGCAAAGAGGGGATGAATGTCTTAAATAAGGGCACCAGCTAATGAGGGACAGAGACAAGACTGGGATCTAGGGCTCCTGACTCCCCACTCCAGTTCACTGTATCTTACTCCTGTCTGTGATATCTTAGGACACTCGTAAATATTTTCCATTTTTATTTAGTGAATGTAGCATTTTTCTAAAAGAAGTAATTGGGTGGAAGTTAAAAAAGAATCCCAGACTAATACCTTACCTAGTCACAAGAGAACATTCATACATTTCAAATTTATTATATCCAACATAAAAATATCTGCCAATGATTTAATCATAGAAAACAAAAATAAGCACATGAAAAATTAGGATTATATTATTGATTTCCAGTAATATATTGGAACAGGGCCATGGTAAGCAATTGAAAAATTCTGGCTAACAGTCTGATTATCTGCTATTTGACAAAAATAAATCAAAACAATGAATAACTGTCAGTTTTGTCTCAGACAGTAGTATTTCAAGAACCCAAATGCTACAAAGACAATGAAGTGCTTGAGACTAATATGAAAGAGACATTGAAATAAGATGAACATTGTTTAGACAGCAACCCTATACCATGCCAAACATTTGGTAAATAAATACAATCTCATTTAGTCCTCACAATGACTCTATAAGATAAGCTCTCAGTTTTAATCAGATGAATCTTGGTTAACACCTCTCTAGGCTTTAATTTCCTCATCTATAAAAGAAGAATTTTTTTAAATCCTACTCCCTTGTAGGATTCTTGTGAGAACTCAAGATAATGCCTGTGAAGTACTTAGCAAAGGACCTAGTCGCTGCTTTATAAAAGTAGCTCTTAACATGATTGTACTCCCCAGTCCCATCATTAAGTTTTACAGAAAGTTGTGTTTTAGAATTTACTTCTGCAACTTTTAGAATACAGAGAGCAGGCAAGGTGAAGCATGAACTTCCAAAACCCTCACCTATAGCTATGCTCATACTTCCAGTGACTTTTCTTTATTAAGAAACCATGTCAGAAGCATCCCAAAGTCCTTTGGATTTTATTTACAAGACCCTTCATTCCTTCAGTAAGGGGATGATCAAAGAACATTTAATGTAGAAGTTTCAAAGTTACAGCCAGGACTAAAGAATTAGGGAAACAAAGACAGAAACATTACTGCCAACCCCCCATGTGCAGAAAGCAACCTCCCAAGGAGATCTTAAAGACTAGATGCAGATTGGTAAGGTGCTCAAGAAATAAGAAGTAGAGTTTGCCATCCAGATTTGGTCTATGTTAGTTTACCCTTGATTTCTAGTTAGAATAAAAAGTAACATGAAAGAACACCAAAATTTTATAGAAAAACCTACTTCAAGCTCACCGAGTTGCCATATTTTCATTAGCTATGTATTCTTTCAATATTCTGAAAACACAGATTGTACTGATATGGACCTATTTGCATAGAAACAATATAAATTCTATTGGCACAATAATAAAAAAATAAGCGAATAAAATCCCTTCATTTTCCCTGTTCTTTAAATATTCTTCTCATTATTCAAATAAAGCCTTAATAATGATTAGCGATTATAGCCTTATATTTCTATCTCAGACTTCTTTCCAGGGTCTCAATAAGCTGAATACCTGTACTAGCACCATCACCATCTAACAGCTCCCCAAGCTAGTCAGGGGTAAATGGTACCCCCCTCGGGCATCACAAGGTCAGTTATGACATTTATGCAAAGAAAAATGCTGCAAGGGGTGAGTCTCAGTGCACCACAGATGCTCCCTTAGTGTCGTGTTCAATTAATGTAAAGCTTGTGACTTTAACTCTTAGAATCACAGTTTTATTACCTACAGAATAGGAATACCAAGTCCAATTTTGCAGGATTGTTGTGTATTTTAGAAAATATATTATATTCCCACTGCCCTACCTGGTACTTAGTAGTAATTCAGTAAGTGATAGCTATTTATATTATCATCTTCATAATCTACCTTCTCTTCATCATCTTCTTTAGATCTCAGCGTAAATCGAGGGGAAAAACACTGATTATTCCATAGGACTACCACGAGGTCTAAATAACACAGGTGAAGGTGCTTTTCAACAACTCTCAGCATTGTATGTGATTCTTAAAAATAATAATTAACAAACAGAGTGGAGCCTCGTGAAAACTCTTTCCACTAAGCTACAGTAAAATAATAGAGTCTGCAGTCTTTAAGGAAAACCAAAATTACTCTTTACTTGTAGAACTTTGTGAAGTCTCCTTACACATGGCTGCCAGTGCCAGGATCTGAAGGTCTAGGAAATGCAGCACGCACAGGCAGAGCACAAGAGACAGGAGCAGGCAATGAATAGCTCACCACTAACCCCTCTGAGTCATGGATAGGCAGGTTTTGTCCTTCACATAGCCTCTGCTAGAACAGAGAAGGGGTATTCATGTATGGTGCCAGATGCAGGGTGATATGATTTGGCTCTGTGTCCCAGCCTAACTCTCATGTTGAATTGTAACCCCCAAGGTTGGAGGTGGGGCCTGGGGGGAGGTGATTGGATCATGGGGGCGGTTTCTCATGAATGGTTTAGCACCATGCTCTTGGTGCTATTCTCAAAGAGTTATTGCAAGATCTGGTTATTTAAAAGTATGTGGCACCTCCCCTGACCTCTTGCTCCTGCTCTGGCCATGTAACATAAGCCTGCTTCCCCTTCTCCTTCTGCCGAAGTTCAGGCCAGGTGTGGTGGCTCACACCTGTAATCCCAGGACTTTAGGAGAACGAGGTGGGCGGATCATCTGAGATTGGGAGTTCAAGATCAGCCTGGCCAACATGGTGAAACCCCATCTCTACTAAAAATACAAACATTAGCCAGGCATGGTGGTGCACACCTACAATCCCAGCTATTCAAGAGGCCGAGGCAGGAGATTTACTTGAACTCGGAAGGCAGAGCCAAGATTGTGGTGAGCCAAGATCTGCCACTGAACTCTAGCCTGTGTGACAGAGTGATACTCCATTTTCAAAAAAAGCAAAGTTCAGCCCACATCCTTCCCCTCTCTTTCATTATACTCTCTTGAAAATTTCTTCTAATTTTACCATGTATCAGTAATGATTAAGTTTGACTACATAAAAAAGCCCCAAAATACCAAAATAGCAGTGACTTTCTTTCTCATATATAAGAAGCATCAGGGTAGGCTCATCAGGGTGAGTGTGGCAGCTCCACAGATTTGTCAAGGACCTCCAGGTTCCTTCCAGTACCCTTATCAGCCATTCCTAGGGCGTGGTCTTTGTCTTTAGTGTCCAATTTGGTTGCTGGAGTGCCAGGCATTATGTTCTTTGCTAAAAGCAAGAGGGTTGGAAGATAAATATGATGAAGACTTTCTGGAAGTACCATATATCCCTACTGCTTACATTTCATGTGTCAGATTACAGTCTCATAGATATAGCTAGATGCAAAGAAATATAGTCTTTTAGCTACATGGCAATGTACCCGGTTAAAACTTGAAATTCTGTTAATTTGAGAGAGAAGGATAAATGGCCAAACATGGCTTCAGTGATCAACTGTGGACCAATAACTTAAATCTGTCTCTATCCTCAACCTGATCCTATATGAAAATTCTTATTTCCAGTCATCTGCTTGATTTCTCCACTAACACCATATCCAAAACAAGGTACTTTCATTGAATCCTATGCATAAAGGAATAAAAAGCTACTGTTTACTTCAAGGCTGTTGATACACACAACAAGAACAGTGAGATTATGCCAGTAATTGTCCCTTCACATGCAGAATGACGAATCTGAAAGCCCTGGTTAGGGCTTTCAAATTCCTCCAGACACTGGCCTCCATCTACTTTTCCAGGTAGATTTTCCCCCTACAAACCCAGCTAAACCCACTAGCCTCCAGAGATTCTCAACAATACATGATTCTCTAAACCAAGTGCCTTATTTTGTAACCTGATGCCTTTGTTCATTCTGTTTCCTCAACCTCTAATGCTTTTTATTTTTATCTTTCTTTGGCCAAGTTGTATTCATCATTCTTCAAGGCCTGCAACAAATGCTACCTATTCCATAAAACCTTGTCTAGTTCCCCATGATTGGAATTTTTAATGTTACTCCTTCTTCATTTTATTCAGCAGCATGTTGGTCATCATTTCCTTATGCATCTTTTACAGTATGCCTTTGCCTGTATTTGTGCACATGACTATCTGCCATGCTAGACGAGAATCTTGTTGATGGAGGAGGTCAGGTTTTAGTCATACACACACACACACACACCATCTTGCACTGTTTTTTTACATGGAGTAGGTAGTTAACTCATGTATGCTGGGCAAATGGAAGTTAACATGAAAGGAGAAGCTTTAATTGGTCAGTCAACCTCTGAGGGCTAATGAAGGGCTGATGATGTGATCCTCCTCTCTGGGAGAAAAGATGCCCTTCAGAGGCGGAGATGCAGTGACAGGTCCAGACACGTGACACAAACAGATCCGGGTTCAATTCCTAACTTGCCCACTTACGTGCTAGGTGACATGATCAAATAACTTGATGTCTATGAACCTCATGTTTTTAAATTTGTAAGATAGGGAGAATGGTAACAAATTGACAGTGCTCTTAATATTCAGTAGAAATGTATATAAAGTGCTATTCTAGTGGCTAACCAATAGCAGGCATTCAATAACTGTTAGTTTCCTTCCTTACTTCCTACTCCTCTTGAATACCATACTAACAGTTAATAGGTATACTAAGGCATCTTTGCCTGAAAAAAATACGTAGCATGTGTTTTCTTGTTGTATGTCTATAAAGATTGACAGAAGATAATACAATAAAAAATTTTTTTAATTTCTGACAGTTCTATCAAAACAACACTAGGGAATTATTTACAGCCAATAGGAAGATTTATTAACTGTATTAGATTCTGAAAGCAAAAGTTGAGAGGAACGAGAGAGACAGCAAAGAAACATCCCAGTGGTGGATTTTGGACTAAGGCATTACGAGTAGAACCAATTTGGAGAAATGATGAAATATATGACTTTACCAAGAAATTGAGAAGCCCACATGTCTGTGGATTATCAAACAAATTACTTCACTCAAATACATATTTCTCTGCCTATTTTATAGATTCCATATCCTTCTCCTGCTTGGAGTTGGTAACTCCATCTTCTCTAACTGATAAAATAAAATTGAAAAAGGTTCCTTGTGGATATTCTTTCCTGCCAGAATTGATCTAAATCTGTCCTAGGCAATGAGCCTTTTCCTTGACAGACAGTCTACCTTGATTAACTTCACAACAAGTTAGTTCCCTTAGGATGCTCACCCATCTGTAAAACAGGAAATCCTCCTCCCCACCATGCCAGATTACCAGTCCGTAGGGCATTTCTTTAAAACTCAATACCTGCTTTCTTTTTGGCAAATTTGATGGGAATCAAATACTGGTTTTACCTAATTATTGCACTGCCAGTTACCGTTATGCCTAAAACTCAAAGAGGAAACACCTACAAGCAACGTAAGCCTGTTTGCAGGCTTCATTTAACTATGACTTCTAACCTTTGATTTAAGACAGGAAGCACACTGGCCAAGTGTATTGCCATAATGCAGAGCCGAGGGGATTAGCAGTTCTTTGCAGTGTGTGTCAAATACCCCTGCTAAAATTGGAAGTAATGAGAAACTCCTAAAGAAAGGTGAAATGTCAACTTTAAAAGTGATCGCCCCAAACTTAGGTTACAGAACATTTTCTCTTTGCTCTGTGGTTAACTCCTAGTACCACCAAAAGCAGCCTGGGATCGTGCGGAGCAGGAACCTGTGTCTCATCACCTCATTATTTAGAGTAGACTCCCTTTGTTTTTCTCTGCAGATTGTGCAGGCTTTTATTGTTGCATTTAACAAACTAAGTAGAAAGGATTTGTTTACAGTATTCTCTTGCTTATTAGTCTCATAAATTGTTTGAAAGCAGAGATACCATCTCATTCATCTTTTACCTTCAGCACTGAACACACTATTTGGAGTTCTTAAGAAACACTTAAGAAATACTAGGACCCAGGTGAGAAGAGAAAACAGATAGAGAACAAATAAAGGGACATAGGCCAGTTCCAAGGTGGTCCCCAGACAATTACTATAATCACAGATGTTGGGATTGTGGAATGGAAAAGGGCAGACATGGCTTTATATTATGAGCTGATAATTAGAGTTATGGATCTTGCTGGTTCAAAGCACCACTGGACAGGGGTCAGTTAGATAGCCTGAATGCCTTTCACCTCTGATTCTTTGTCTAGTCATCTTCCCCACATCGCCCCAGCTTGCCTTCCACTGGATGCTGACTTTTGTAGCAATAATTAATGTGGCTGAGTTCCTCTTATGCCTTCCTGCCCAATTTATACACTTCTACCAGAGCTCATTGGGCAACTTCAGGTTTCCCGATTGCTTCCTTATCAAAGCCCAGCTTTTGCTAACATGCAAAAACAGTATTGGGCTGGGCGAGTGGTTCATGCCTGTAATCCCAGCACTTTGGGAGGCTGAGGCAGGAGGATCACTTGAGTCCAAAAGTTCTAGACCAGCCTGGGCAACATGACAAAACCCCATCTCTACAAAAAAGACAAAAGTTAGCTGGCAGTGGTAGTGCACACCTGTGGTACCAGCTACACAGGATGCTGAGATGGGAAGATCACTTGAACCCGGCAGATGGAGGTTGCAGTGAGTTGTAATCGCGCCACTGCACTCCACCTGGGTGACAGAGTGAGACCCCATCTCAAAAAAAAAAAAAAAGGAAAAGGACAAAACTAAAAAAGAAATTTAAAAGAAAAGTATCAAAAAAAACATACTCTTTTTTTATTGTAAGTAGAAATGTTTCTCTGCCTGTCAAATTGTCCTCAGTCCATACACATGTTTCACTGGATGTGCTGTTGATTTCCTACTAGGAACTTTCTCTTGTTCTCTATGAATGTGTCAAACTTCAAACAAAATTTCTTTTCTTTCGAGGAACCACCTTCTGCTTATTATAAACAACCTTGAGCAGAAAGAAGTCTTCTCCTCAAAACATGTGCCACAAATAGCTATTGAATTCTGTTGAGTGGCTGTGGTTACTCCTGCTAGGACTAATCACAGTTCCGTCTTGCAGAGTTCCTGTAATCAGAGTTTGGGACACCCTGGTGTTACTCTAGTAATCTCACAGAGACTTGTTGAATTTGCTAAAAATGCTCCAAAGAGAACCTCCATCAAGCTTTCATTTTAAAAACAAATAGATGTCTGTGCGATTGGAAATGGCTGTGAGATTGGAAACATGTTTAGAGATGTTATGATATCAATAAAAGAAGATTTTCTTCACTTACAGTGTTTGGGAACTAAGTACTACAACTGAAGGTTTTCAAACTCTGATTTAAGAAAACTCAGAATTCTTCTTAGGGACCTGAGGGATGCCCTGCAGTTGGAGTGGAACAGAAACCAGAAGTTCTGTGTCCCCTGTATGCAATCAAAGGTTTTACTTTTCTATTTCTAAAAGCTTCCTTTTAAAGAAAAAAAAATGATTTTTCTGGTATTAAAATTTTGAAAGCATTGCCCATAGATTTTGGTGAAACAGATGGACTGACAAACAGATAGATATTGGCCAGAGTAAATATCTGAGACTTCTGTCCATCCTATTGCCACTACTGTAACCAAACTATCATCATTTAGATTACTACCTTTCCCCACTACCTGGGATCTCAGCATCCTGTCTTGCCTAATCTATGGCTCTTCAATCCATTCTCCATCCTAAAGCCAAAAAGATCTGTTTTCAGTGGAAATCTGATCATCTCACTATCTGTTTAAAATCTCCCAATGGCTTCCCATTACTCTAAAAAAAAAAAAAGAAAGTATCCTTCATAAGACCTACAGGATTCTCCATGACCTGGCCTCTCCTTCCCTCTGGTCTCATCTTAGACTGTCCAGGACATTGATCTTCTTTCAGGTCCGTCACCTGCCGTTTCCCACTGCAGAGCCTCTGAATGTGCAGCCCCCTCTGCCCACATTGCTTCTCCTGCCGTGCTCAGATTAGACAGCAGCTCCTCTTGGAAGCCTTCCCAACCTGGTCCCTCCAGAATAGTTTCCATTTCTCTCCACTATATACTCTCATGGATTACTTGCCCACCTGCTTTTTATGATGTGTTATACTGGTAATTATTTATTCTACATTTGTTTTCTCTCTAAATTCCAAAAGTGCCTTGTTTTTCTTATTCACACTGTATCCCCCAATACCTAACATAATGCATGACACATAATGAGCATTTACTGAATATGACTGAAGCCATGATTGCATAGTTTCAGGCATCTAAAAGTTACACTGTATTGACTGTTTTCAGAGCAGCCCTACAGTCTCTGATTACTTTACCAAATGGAAAGAGGGTACTGTGGAGGAGAGCAAGGCCCATTGCCCAGTCAGCCCAGCCCGCATGGAACATCTTCTGCGCTAAGCTCCTATAGTATTTATTGCCAGTAGAACCACTAGTCCCAGATCTGGCACTGAGGAAGGGCCAGGTAAATATTGTTAGATAGATCAGTATTAAAGTAAATGCAAATTTGCACTAAATCATGATTGCATCCCATAAAAGTTGAGTTGAATCATAGGTTTCTATGCCGATATATATTATTATTGCAATTTTTCTTGTATCTATACACCAGCCTCCCTGATATAGGAGTTTTACATGTGTTACCTCAATGAATTCAAACAATATCTATTCAGGCAGGATTAGTCTTTCTTTACAAAATAGGAAACAGAGTTTAAGAAACTTGTCTTTAGCCCCAGAGCAAGTAAATAGCAAAACAAGTGTTCTCAGGTCTGACAAACATTTTCCATTATCCTGTTGCCAAACACGTTGTCAGTGTTCAACAAATTAATGAGTGGTTGTATGGATGACTTACAGGAAGTGCATGGATAAATGTCCCAGCTTGAAAACTTAAGTGCTAAAGGTAAAAGACTATACGCCCGGCGTGGTGATTCACTCCTGTAATCCCAGCACTTTGGGAGACCCAGGCAGGAGGATTGCCTGAGTCCAGGGCTTTAAGACCAGCCTGGGCCAACAAAGCAAGACCTAGTCACTCGCTACAAAACATAAAAACATTCGCCCAAAATGGTTACTGGTCAGCTACTCAGAAGGCTAAGGCAAAGATCCCTTGAGCCCCGGAGTTCGAGTTTGCAGTGAGCTGTGCCCATGCTGCTGTACTCCAGCCTGGGTGAGAAAGTAAGACTCTACTTCAAAAAAAAAAAAAATGATTATGCTATTGGAATAAAATTCTAATATACTAGTAATATTCACATAAACTATAAATACTAAAAGTATAAACATAATATACTTAGGTTTTTTTCCTCTAAATTTCTGAACTATTGGCAAATGCTAGGGACATTTTCTACAGACATTTTATTCAATTAAATTGAGCTACTGAACAGAAGTTTACTGTGTTAACATCAGATTGCAGCACGTTATTTGAGCTATCAGCACTTTTTGAAAAATCACTGAGGAAAGAGTATGAAAAGTGTTTGCAGGAATGTGTACAAGAAGAGAAGAGAATGATGGCATGATTCTAAGTGACTTACAACATATAACAGCCCAGCAGCAGCAGCAGTAAACACACACACACACACACACACACACACACACACACACACACACACACGAGAGAGAGAGTGCTTAATTCCTACTTAGTACCAGATACTAATCTGAGAGTTTTTTATCTATAATTCATTAATCCTCCCACCAACTTGTGAGATAGTTTCTACCATGTTTTATGAATCTGCATTGTCCTTGATTGTAAGATGTACCCTCTGTATTACCAAGAAAGGGAAAAATTCTGCCAATTAAATTATGAGATGGCACTGATGCTTGAGAAACATCCTGATTTTAGCCGTAAAAATAAAAAATCTTAAAATTGACAAAATACAATATTTTAATCTCATTTTACAGATGGGAAAACTTCAAGAGGCCAAACTAGATGAAGCAATTTTCTGAAGGTCAGACAGTTTGTGTTCCGAATGTAGTTCAGTTCAATTTAGCCTGGTTTTGTGAGCACCTTCTCCTCTTTGCAAAGGACACAGAGATAAGTAAGACTCTACCTAACTCTCATGAGCCAAGAAGTCTAGAAGGAAAGATAGACCTACAGATAAATCAATTGAAATGTAACCTGCTACACACAAGAATAAGACAGCATACAAGGTTGCAATGTGGCACAGAAAGGGGAAGAAATAGCACTCTCTAGATAGATTCAGAAAGGATTCCCAGAGAAAGTCATGGTTTTCAAAGAATGAAATTTGCAAAATTTTTTAATGTTGACCGATACTTTCATAACAATGTTAGAAAAAATGTTTAGCCAAAGAATTTAATCTGCACTATATAAATTGTGATCATGTGTGTCTGACAGAAGAAAAGCTATTCAGTGGCCCAGCTCATGTACATACTTTCAGTGAGACTTGGGAATAGGGAGAGGCTGAAGGAAGGAAGCTGAGCCCTCAAGAATATGGAATTACTATTATTACAGAGGAGGCTTTCATTAAGAAAATGCCTGAAAGATAAGGCTGCTCAGTAGGGTGGGGTGGGCAGGTGTGCTGCCACCTCTCCGCTAGTAAATCTGGATGAAGTGTCTTTTCATTCACCAACTTCTTTATGAGCACCTGATAAGGCTTCCTAGGAGCTCTACAATCCCACAGTAGCGCCCTATACTAATTCCTAACATAGCACATATTGGACTCAACTTTAACTGTATTTACAGCCTTTGCACTGGTTATTCCCTCCAACAGCACTCTTACCTCAGATACATTTTGAGAGCTATCTTTTGGGTCACAGTTGAATTCCTCACCTCCTTCAAGTCTTGCCTCAGACATCTCTTTTTCAGCCAGTCCTACCCCGAACAAACACCCCGTTTAAAAATACAGCCTTCACTGCCACCATAGCCTTACTCTGTCCCAGAATCCTAATCCCCTTTACCATGCTCTATTTTTAACTTTTCCATAGCAACAGTCAACTCCTAACCTATCATAGTATTTGCCTATTTATTATGTTTATTGTTTTTTTGCCCATCTACTTTAATGAGAATGTAAAATCCATGAAGGCAGGAATTTTTATCTGTTTTTATTCACTGGGAGATCCCCAGCTCCTAGAACCATTATTGACACATAGTAAATACTCAGTAAGTATTTGCAGAATAAAAAATAGGTGAGTGCCAAATGAATGTATCTTCTTACCTATATTCCCAACCAAACATCAAGCTGTGCAAAGGTAGGAAACAAGCCTTTGCTGTGTCCCAACAAACAATAGAGTGCATGACACATAGTAGACACTCTGGAAATAATATCACATTTAATATTTAAATGAGTATTATCTCATTTCCATATGTGGGAGTTTGGTTACATTCTAAACTCAGTGCTTTTGCCTGGGTGAGTAAGGAGCCATATGTCCTCTCTAGCTCTAATCAGCAGGTGTTAATGGGAAACTTTATGGGCATATTAGATTTAGAAGGGTAGGTTCCCTCATTTCAGGTCTCCTCCTGCTGCAATACAGCCTCTAGTTTCCATCCAGTTTTCTGAAAAATCGTAGACAAAATAATAAACTTGGTATTGGGGCAACTGAAGTAATTGTGCAATTGTCTGATACTGTGGTGTGTAAATTTCATTACTTCTCCTGATAAACCACTATGATGGTACTAAGGATTTGGAGGAGTCATTTCAGATGCTCTTGAATGTCTTTCTCCCATTTTTCATATACTCATGAGTAAAATAAGCTATATCCAGCACCTCCACTGAGCTAGGGACTGTACTAACGTCATCATTTGTCATCCATAAACACTTAAGAGAGTGCTACTGGATAGCAGAGGTGGACTTAAGTTGTTTATACTCCAGTGAGAAACACTAGAACCAGGATATCGAATTTGCAGGGGAAAAAAATTTAGATTTTAGACTTTAGACTCAATTAACGAATATTGAGTGCCCACTGGATTCTAAAAGCGCTCATGTGTAATTCTCGTAAGGACCCTGTTGGACAGGGATTCTTGTCCCTCATTTTGCATATACGGAAGCCCCAGTACCAAGATGTGAAGTAATTTGCTGAAAATTATAGTGCAGCTTAAAATAGCGAGCTAATATTTGAATTCAGGACTGAGTTTCCCATCTCATAATCTTTATATGAGTCATGCATATATAAACTTAAATGTTTGAATGATAATCATGTACTAGCAATAATAAAATTCCATGTCAGGATATTTCTTCTTTTTCCCACCCCAGGCTTACTAATTAATGGCAGCAAGATCCTGAAAGGTGAATATCAAAGCTTGATCTACGTTTTTGGCTGAATTCCGAAATAAAAGGCTGTAATCAGCACTGTGTCAGCCTCTCTGAAATAGTTCAATTAACATCTCAATTGCCTAATACACAGAGCCAGAACACAAGAGCTCTTGAAAGTGTCATGAAACCTAGACTGTTCATCCAAGCAGTGTTCCTGTTACCCACATTTCATTTTTTGAGTAGCCAGCTGATGGCATTTGGGAGAAAGGAGAATGATTTTAAGATGATTAATCTTTGCAGCCTCACCCAGCCCTGAAACCTGAAATGCCATTCACCATGGTCCAGTGAGTTTTCTCTCTGGGCAGGTTCAGATTTGCCTCTGTTTTCTTCAGAAAAGAGACTTGTCAGTCAACACTGGGGGATCAAGCAGTCTGACAGACTGCCAGGACACCCTGAAAGAGAAGACAGGCTCAAGTGGGCCCCGTACCTGGAGACTCTGATGATGAGTTGTCTAAAATGATCAACATGCAAACCTCCAGACATGTGAAATCTGCTCATACTATGTCTCTCGGGGAATCGAGAGCTTAGGGGAGAGAGGACTTAGGGGAGAGAAACAGTTGTTGCCCCTGGAAGTGATGCTTCTTCATTGATTATAATCAAAAAGCTATAGCTGCAGGGAGGCCCAAGCTGTAAGGACCTCTGGTTGGTGTCTAATTAATTCTATCTGCAGTTATGACAGTGATTGCCTGATTTTTTAGCAACAATAGAAATGGACGTTTCCCAACACCCTCAAAACATAGAGAGAAACAGTCTGTTGTAATGAGAAGAGTATCTTTAAAGAATACAAATCTGCTTTGTAAGGTTGATTAAATGGTATAACCCATGTGATACAAACCCTGGAACATAATAAATCTTCCCTTGAACAAAATGAGGATAATGTCTACATTTTAAGAGCTATCTTTTGGGTCACAGCTGAATACGTCCTAGAGAAATGTAGTTGGCCTATTAATTATTATAGAAGCTGAAGCCTATAGAGGTTAAGTAAGTTACTCAAGATCACATAGTGAATTATGTTGAAGCCAGGACTAGAAATCTGCACTCCTAACTCCATCTAAGCTTCTTTTTATTTCCAGGGTGCTTTCTCTGCTTTCAAAACATGTATTCACAAAGTGAATGAGCGGGTGAATGATTGTTTTTAAGAAGATAATACAAATAAAAAATTGTGATTTTTCTAAAATAAGAGCAACTAAAGTTTAGATTTCTCTGCTCCCAGTCCAGCATCCTTTCCCATAGCCCTCTAGTAAGAAAATGTTTTGAAGAAGTGTACTGCATGTGCATTTTTAGGTCACATTTAAAAAACACCATCCATATTTCATCCCCCTTCCAATACTTGTGGGATAACACTTTGCTCATCTTTAGAGTAGAGAAGAGGTAAAATAAAGCAACTATTGTTTTGCCAGTTATTATGTGAACTGCTTTTCCTGTATCATCTTATTGAATCTCTGCAAATATGTGACATGTAGGAATGATTAACCTCATCTTATAGATAAAACTGAAGCTCAGATTACTACACTTATTTTCTCAATGACAATCAGCTAGAAAGAGTGGACTGACTTGAATGTGTGTTTCTTCACTCCAACATCTACGCTTTTTGCACTATTCGTATGTGCTTACCTTGACAGTGTGAAAATGGCTCATACATGTCCAGGCCAGGCACAGTGGGGTGGAGCAGAGAGCACACTTTATTTTCTGCTGCTGCTGCTGTTCTTTCTCTTGCTTCATAGAAAGGTGAGGACCAGCTCTCCTCTAATCAAGCAGAGGCCTCAATTTCTAGATGAAGAAGATTGAGTTGAAGCACTCTATTCCTTGGGTCTTAATGTTGTCAGGGAAACAAAGGCCTGTCTAGCCCAAACAAGTTCACAGTACAGCTGATTCATTTGTTCATTTATAAATCCATCTGTAAAAACTCTGTGCTGAGACTTGATCTGGGAGCTCCTGATGTTGTTTCTGATGTAGTAAAGGAGATGAGACATAGTCCCACTTAAGACTAGACATTGGAGGCTTCCCAAGAGAGGTACAAGAGCAGAGTGGTTTGCAATTTTAAAGAAGGAAAAGGCTGCTTCTTTTGTATCTTAGCTTCTTTATGTTAAAATAGGGAAAATTATATTTATCACCTAAGGTTTTTGTGAGAATTAGAATTAAAACCTTAAGTTCTTTAAGTTCTTAATCTACATTGGTTCTTTATCTACGTTGATTCTTTATCCACACCTAATGGTTCTTCTAATGGAAGAACAACTATTCTTCCTACCACAGTCTACTCTCAGGCCCCCAAAGATTCTCCTTTCCACGTAACTACAGGGCGTAATTCTACTAAACTTTCTACCACTGTGTAACCCTTTCCTATAGTTTCCAATAACATGTTTCTCATTTCCATTTGAGCTGTCACGCTCAGCATTCTCCAAGTCCACATTTCTATAAGAAATCTTTAAAGCTTCACTGGCAGTATCCTTAAAGTCTATATTTCTTCAAATCTCTTGTTAGAAGCAATCTAGGTTTTTTTCTGTTATGTTTCTCAACATTCTTCTAGCCTCTGTTCACTTCCCAATTCAAAAGCCATTTCTGTATTTTCAGGTATTTGTTACATAACACCCTACTTCTGGTACCAAAATTGATATTTTCTATTGCTACCATAACAAATTATCACAGACCTAATGACTTAAAACAACACAAATGTATTCTCTTACAGTTCTGTAGGTCTCGTACAGATCTCACCAAAATAAAATAAAGATTTCAGCAGTCATAGCCCTTCTGGAGGCTCAATAGAAGAATCATTTCCTGCACTTTCAGGTCATTGGCAGAATTTAGTTCCTTAGGGTTGTAGGACTAAGGTACGTATTTTCTTGATGGCTATAACCTAATAACCATTCCCACTTTATAAAGGTCACCATTTTCCTTGGCTTGTCCTCTTTCTCTAACTTTGAAGCCAGCAGTGGTGGGTCAAGTCCTTCCCAAGTCACACCTCTCTGATCCAATCTTTTGTCTTCTTCTTCCACTTCTAAGGATTCATGTAGAGGTATTTTACACATAATTAGATTGAGTCTACCCAGATAATCCAAGACAGTTGCCCCCTCTCAAGATCCTTAACCTTAATCACATCTCCAAGTCCCTTTTGCTCTTTAAGATAACATGTTCATAGGCTCTGAGAATTAAAGTGTGAACATTTTTGGGGAGTGAGTTGAAGATATTATTTCTCCTACCATATCCTGTTACCTATGAAACACATCAAATAATTTTTCTTTTCTTAGTGATACTGTCTCTCCATTTTCATCATTTGCTGCTATTCTAGCTTTCAAGTGGTATAGTCAAAACTAAATTCCGTGGCCTATATAGTAAACACCAATACTTTTAAGATCCATGATTGTTAAATGTTACCTCAGTCCAAGTGGAGAATGTGAGTGTTTTGAGCTGGAAAGGGTTGCTTGTAAAAGAGCATAAGTTTTGTACAGCAAGAAATACACAGGTCTTGGATGGAGACAGGCTTTGAGTCCTGCCCCATCACTTGATAGCTGGAATGATACTGAACATGTTGCTTCAATTATCCAAGTCTGTATTTCCTCATCTATAATACAAAGCTAATATATGCATTGCAGGATAGCAGTGAGAACTGAATGTGTCCTGTATAAACTACTCATGCATCTTTTTAGCAGGCTAGTACATGGTGTCTCTATAAGTATTATCATCAAATCATGAAATCCTTAGGTATAAAATCTAAGTACAACATTTCTTATCAGGAATTCCAAGAATTCTACAGTTAGGAACTTGAGCTTTTGAGTGAGACACATCTATCTATATTTTAATCCTGGTTCTGCTACTTACTGTCTTATTTTCATTTTGGCTCTTTACATCTCATTTTTTTTCATGAGGGCAAAAATGCTTACATCACAGAAATGTTGTGAGAAGTAATAATAAAGTGGAACTCATCTATGTTGGGTACTTTACATGTATCGTCCCATTGTCGTATCTCCACAGCAGCCTTTTGCATTAATGCCATTACTATCTGCATTTCCTGAATAAGAGAATGGCCCTCTATGGTAAAGTGGTTATCTAAGAGGTTACGTAACCTGCCCAAATTATACAGCTAGGAATGGAAGAACTCTGACATAAACCCAGGTCTCCTCTCTTTGAAGCCTGGCATATATAACCCATATATTACGTTGCCTACCCAATAAATTGAGTGAGACAATGAATATAAAATGCGTACTGCATTGTGCGACACCTAAAAAGCGCTGTTTTAGTAGATACCTAGGTATCTCACAGCCATGTTGCACAGCCATGAGGGTGAGCCATTGCTTCCCTCTTCCTTTACTAGACTTCCCCAGCTGGCAAGGGGCCACCACATGTTGAAATCCAGGAGGGGCAGGAGGATGGGAGAGTGGTTACATTATTCATGTTCAGTTCTACTTGTCTAATGGACTTGTTAAAAGCACCCTGGATGGAAAGTGTGAGTCTTAATGGCATTTTATAAAAGTTGCTGTGATGAATTAGCACATAAAGCAAATTAAAAGCAGCTTATCGCTTGTTAAATTAGGTGATGGGGGCACTGTCGCATTTTTCCCAGATGTGAGGATCCATTAATATCCAAAGGAGCCAGAAGCTGCTGAAATGTGTCAGCTGCTTGGTTTTAGGGACCTGACAAGTCTGAATAATTATAATCCTAGAGGGGCAAATTGTCCAAGACCAGTGCAGCCCATGGAAAGAGCCTGTTGCTGAGCTCCTCAGCAATGACAACTGCAGCTAACAGCAGGAGTGGGAATCTTCCCCTTAAGGACTCTTGGGAGTAGAAGAGCACAGTTGAGTGAATATCTGACCTGGTAGGGACCTTTAGGAACAGTCCCCACCACTTCAAATGGGAATGCGGAGACATGAGAGAAGAAGGGCTTTCAAAAGCCACCTGAAACATTTTCACAGGCCTGTATTGAGGATCTACTTTGGATCCAGCATCCTATTAGGTCCTGAGGATACAGAGATATTTTAGATGTCTTTACACACTCCAGAAAATAGCTTTTAAGTGGCACAATGGGCACACAGATCCCTTGATTCAAAGCCTAACATATTTTTCAGAATTACAGTTATTATAATAATATCTCACATTTATTGAGCCCTCACTAGTGTCGGGCTAGTGTTACAATACTTTATGTGTATTATTTCATTTAATCCACTCCATAACTTTGAGATAGATGGTGTTGTTATTTATGCCAGTTTTCCGATTAAGAAAATTTAAGGCCCAAAAAGATTAAGTAACTTGCCCAAGATCACATAGTTAAAAAATTGCAAACCTAGGCAGTCTGTCTCCAGAGCCTGCCTTCTTGGCTACTACTTGCCAGCCTTTCTGATGGTTTCTCTACCTCAAGTCCCCATAGTTTACATCCAGAAGGAGCCTGGAGTCAGGCCAGCAGTTTAAGGACTTTGGAGATAAGAAATACTTGGACAAGGACTGAGCAGTAATTCAGGAATTTAGGAAAGCAGCTGTTGTCAGCCCTGAAGGGAAGATTAAAAGTCTTTGGCACTGCTAGATCATTAGCGTGGCCAGAGGGCAACAAGTGGGGAAATTCAGCCATATAATAAAATGACCAAGAAAGCAGATTTTGGAGTCAGATACACTTCATTTTATATTTAACCTCTACCACATGTGTATATGTGACCTGGGCCAGGCTCCTTAACTTCCTGAGCCTTCTTCCTTCATCTATTAACTGCAGATACTAATTTTTACCTGTAGGGTTGCCGTGACATCAAATAAGACAATGACTGCAAGGCACCAGACCACCCAATAAGGGCGTAAGTAGTAGTAGCCATCGTGGTTATCATCTTCAACACCTCATCACCACCACCTCCCAGGTCGAATGAGGGGGCAAGGTGAAGAGTACTGAACTAGACTTGGACCCGGTGACCGAAGTTCTCATCCTAAGTGGCTGCCACTAAGCCATATATTCCGGAGTTAGTCAGTGGGCCCCACTAGATATGTCCCTCATCTTTTAACAACAACAACAACAGAAAGTGGGGAGGATAATGCTATATCTGTCATACCTTCTTCACAGCAACTGATTGAGTCATAATAAGATAACGTACATAAAAATGCTTTGCAATCTATAGAGTGTGTGTTGGGGTTCCCCAAGACAGCTCCCAGGTTGATGACCCATTAGGAGAGTTCACAGGACTCAGCATGATCATGCTCATGACTTTGATTTATTATCGCAAAAGAAGATACGAAACGATGTCAGATAATGGAGCAGGAGCGTAGGACCAAGTCTGGAAAAAACTAGCTGCAAGTTTCCGAGAGTTCTCTCTCAGCGGTGTCACATAGCAAGTGCCCAATTCTTCCAGCAACACACTGCAACAACAGGTGCAAAGTGTTGTCTACCAGGGAATCTTATTAGCGACTCAGTGTCCAGGTTTACCGGAGGCTGGTCACGTAGGCAGCCACTGCCTAGCACATACCACAATGTCAGACTCCCAGAAAGAAAGCAGGTGTTCCGTATAAATGATATTGTTTGTATAAACAGTTTAGGCACAGTAAGCCATTCTTATGCGTGGGAACCCTCCGAAAATCTGACTTCCCAGATGTCAGCCAAGGGCCACCGTTACAAGCTAGAACAGCAGCCTGCTACGTTAACTCCTTTTTGCACAGAGTAGAATCTATAGAAAATATTTGTATTAGCATCTACCCAAAAGAGGAATGAGAGATAATAATAAAAATGTTAGTTCTTACTTACTATTTGTCACTGTGTGCCAGGCCCTTTTGTACATGCTTTACATATATTACCTTATGTAACATTTTACCCATACAGCAACTCGATGATGTTAATTATTGTTATCAAAGTTGCTGTCATCATTGTCATCATCATCACTATGTTGTATATGAGGAAACTAAAGCCTAAAAGAGACTAAGTAACTTGCCCAGCTGACTAGCTGTAAGACTAAGACATAGTAGGAGCAGGACATGGTCCCAGTCATCCATATTCATAACCACACTGTACTACACTCTGCTATACTGTACTTACTGTAGGCTTAGGGCTGCATATGTGTTACTTCATTAAGGATCACAGCAGTTCTAGGTGAATGTCATTATTAGACTAGTTTTGCATCAAAAAATCTGTGGCTCAAAAATGTAAACTAATGTATGTCACATCAGAGGATCAGAGAAGTGATAGCATCAGGAGTCAGCATTTGCATTTCCCCAGCTCCCTGTTCCTGACTGGGGCTTTGTCTTAGTCTTTGACAGAGGTGGTCGAGGTGAAAAGGATTTATTCTGGGAGCTTGGACCAAGAAACCCTCTCCAAATTCCATCTCTTGGAGATAGCGTTAATGGAAGAAGGGACCATGTTGCAAGTAATTATGCTTTTCCTGCTGTATTTAAAAGTTCTGTCTTCAGCTCTTTCTTGTTGCCATGGCAGCAGATGTGACATTTCTTTGATGGGCAAAAAAAAAGAAGAAGAAAGCCACACTTGGTCCTCAGTGTGGGAAAATCTAAAATAAAACAGATTTTTTAGAAAAATCTGTTCCCCAGATCTTGCTAGTTTTGCATACATAGTGGTTATACTCTAAGGAAATTCTTAGAATGAAATCAAAGGGGAATCAACAGAGAGAGAGTGAAATCTGCTTCTCTGGGAAAATCATATGCTGTATGTGTATGGTGGTGATTTTTGAATGTGGGATATACAGCAGGACGTGGATGGCATAGAAGTGGTGGCAAATGTTCACCTCTTAATGATGACAGCTAGTTTCTAAGGTCTTGTTCATCATTTCGATTCTGATTCCAACTCTCTCATGCTGCCAGTCATACATATCACAGTGCATTGGCCTTACCAAATGCTTAGCAAATGCTTTTTAGTGGGGGGCAGCACGGTACAGGAAGCAAGAATTGTAATTCATAAGTGCCATGATGAGGTAAGCTCGGCATAGTATGGAAGCAAACAGATTTGTTGTGTTGTTTATATGACTTTTTATCTATGCATACATACACATACACATTGATTTTAAAATTTGCTGCATTTTAAGCCTGTATTCAGGTGATTACATTAACCTCTTCATTCTGTTGCAGTGGTGGTCCGATATTGCACTGAGTGGAGGAATCACAGCCTACTATGTATGGGTAGACATTTGTTACCATTTTTTCCTGTTATAAAACAAAGAGTTCTACAGGATGATACATCTGATATGATTTGTTTACAGTGCAAAATGCTTCATTTAGAAAAATAGCCCTATTTCTCTTTATTATTTTACTTTTTGAGTAATTTTTAAAATTTGATCATAATGGGAGGGAAAATAATCTCCCATTAGGTAGTAAACTGCCATTATCATCTTATATTGTCACCTTCTAACATCTGATGGTCTCCAAGAAAAGAAGCAGATCTCAGTTTGGGGGATCTATAGGCTACCCCAGTAACCACCAAGAAGAAGCAAGAACTGACCTTAGTTTGTTGCCAAAGCAGTGAGAGTGTGGACTGTGATCCAGGGACTCGCCCTGGGAGTTGATATCAAGTGATGATGGGTTCTCAGAGCAAGGGTCAACATTTGAAACCATAAATCTCAAATCTGTGCTGCCAGGGATTTCTAACAGTGTCCTCTTTTGTCCTTTCCTCCAGAGCCATGTTCGACTATGATAAGAGCAAGGACAGTGGGCTGCCAAGTCAAGGACTTAGTTTTAAATACGGAGATATTCTCCACGTTATCAATGCCTCTGACGATGAGTGGTGGCAAGCCAGGAGAGTCATGCTGGAGGGAGACAGTGAGGAGATGGGGGTCATCCCCAGCAAACGGAGGTAAGAATGCCTTTTGTACCAGAATATTTGCTTTTCAGCTATCCAGGGAATGGAAGGGAGAGAAGAAGGTGGGAGAAACTGTTCACAAAATTAAATTTATTTAAATGGGATAGTCAATCTGCAGGAAAATTGTCAGTAGTGATAGGTGACATGAATTGAAAATCCTCTTTCTCCTATATTAGGGTTCTATCAAAATTGGTGCCTGTGACAAGAAGTAAAGGAAGAAAGAAGATCTGCTAACACTGTGTTGCTAAAACTTCTACCAGTGTGTGCATGCGCAAGCTGGTGCTTATCAGCTCGTATGCTGACTTACATATTAAGTCCTTTTATTTCCAGAGGTTCAACATTTACCAATGAATTTTATAGAAAGGCCAAGTTGAAGGCAAATGAAGTAGGCAGTTTACTGGGCTAAGGTCCTGGCTGTGTTATATTTTCAAATATTGGTGGAAAAAAATGGAAAACCTTCATCTCAAATTCAGATGCTTGGGATATGAGCTGTCAAACATCTGATGAGGGCTAAGGACTAGGTTTACGATTTTTTTTTCTTTTTTTACTGTTTACTGTTCACCTCACAGCTTCCAGCAGTCACTCAGATATTTAGTTGTATGTAAGTGTTTCCTAAATCAAGAGTATCACACCTTCTCTTCCAAACATTTCTTCAGCTCTGCTTTTGAAAAGCAGAAATGTCCTTCAGAACAGCCAGCTCCTTAATCTGTCCCAGCAGATCCATCACCAGACAGGTAATTTCCTTCTCACAAATGTCCCTTTGGCACCAAGATGTCCAAGAAACAGAAATTGGCTGTATCCCAGAGATTAGATACAGTACAAAATCAGTCAGGAATGATGCTTAATAAAAGCAGACACTTAACTTTTCTTAAACTGCAGATTTCTCAAAGGGCTTTGATCCTCATTTCCAAATGCCCAAAATGCCTTTGTAAAAAATTCCCAATGAAGCTAGGTATTCAAGTGCTTCTACACATCAAGTGATTGAGCTAGTACAAACTGTAGTGGGAAGATGTAACTTTTTTTTTGAGACAGTCTCGCTGTGTTGCCCAAGATGGAGTGCAGTGGCACTATCTGGGCTCACTGCAACCCCCATTTCCCAGGGGCAAGCGATTCCCCTGCCTCAGCCTCCTGAGTAGCTGGGATTACAGGCGTGCACCACCACACCCAGCGAATTTTTCTATTTTTGGTAGAGACAGGTTTCACCATATTGGCCAGGCTGATATCGAACTCCTGACCTTGTGATCTACCCGCCTTGGCCTCCCAAAGTGCTGGGATTACAGGTGTGAGCCACCACACCCGGCCAGGAATATGTAACTTAAACCTCAGAATAACTCTGTGGGATATTTGTGTTCCTGAGACAACTAATCCTCTCCTCTCTCTGCCTGTGGTCACGCAGCCTGGGGAAGAATGTGGCATGGAAAGCAGAGGGCTCCCTGGTCCTCAGCTGTTCTCTTACCTTTAGCTGGGAGGAGTCACAGTGAAGGTGCTGAAACTCCAGGGAGCTTCCCCATCCCCCCTGCCAGTGCCTGCAGATCTCCCACCAGCAGAGTTCTCTGGGTTTCTTTAAGCCTCTTGGCTCCTGGATAATTGCCTGACATTGCTTTGCCAGGGCATTCTGACTGTAGCACAGCTGTGTGTGTTTTCTGAAAGGTTATATGTTTAAAGCTTTGACTCAGCACTGGCTTGTTTATATTCCGTATCACTCCATTTCCATTTACTTCAAATAAAAAAATGTCAAGACAACATGCATTTTGGTTTGCTTTAATTTAATTATTTTGAGCTGTCTGAAGAGCTGTTCTCTAGAAGAAGGAGCCATCTTGTTGAATTAGGGCCCCAAAGATAGAAATGGGGTGGAGGAAGGAAAGCTATGCAGGAATAGATGTCCGCTTATTTTAAAGAAATACTTTCACTAGTTGGAGCTGCCCAAAGATGACATGGCCTGTCTGGGAGGATAGAAAAGGGATTCAAACTTTGGTTACAGGAGTTGAACTATACAATTTTCTGCTTCTTTCTAACCCTGAGGTTCTGTGACTCTAACCAATCTTATTAAGTCGTTTGTTTGTTCAATTAGCTCATCATTTTTCTCCACAGAAACATTCTCAATGCTATTCCTCCTGAAATAATTTTCTACCTGATAGTAACCATTCTTGAATTAGCTATTTCTCTCTTATTTTAGAAGAGAACTATCTTAACAACCAGCATATACCTGACCTGGAAAATAAGTTTGATTAGTGATTGCAAAGTTGATATTTATTTACGTTCTACTTTTTATGAAGGGTGCAGTACCTCCACCTTCCAAATATATGTGTAAAATTTATAGCTGGAAATAAATTTCTGCCAAATTTCCTTTTTAGGATTTTATTTTTTTTAAGAAGTTACTTTTAGTCTTTTAAGTATTTTTAAAAGTAATAACTTTCATTGTAGAAAAGTGAGAACATTTAGAAAATAAAGTTCACTTATAATCCTACCCCCAAAAGAGTACTCATGTACCTATTTTAATGCAGTGTAAACCCTACATTTATTAGGTTGTTGTTATTTTTCAGTTTTTAATTTCTTTCTAGCCTGTTTTCTGAGGAGTGCTGATTGGGAAAATTTTTTAAATCTCATAATGGATAACATCAGTGTATGGCTTTATACCTTTTACAGAATGTTCCTCTACTGATAATGTCATTTAGTCATTCCAAATGAAAACATAAGATGAACAGCATCAATATTGTCACCTGCCCTCTTCTTCTTCTTTTTTTTTTTTTTTTTTTGAAGTTGGGAATAAATTTTATTTAATAAAACATTCCTATTGCATGCTAGACACTATTGTAAGCCCTTTACAGTTATTAATTTAAACCTCATTACAACCCTATGAGTAAGTTGCTGTTATTATCCTTATTTTACAAATAAGAAGATTGAGGCACAGAGAGGTTCATTAATGTGCCTGAAATTGCCCGTGTAGTAAGTGGTAGACCTGGAATTTGAATCCAGGCTACAGAATTGCACTTAAGTCATATGCAATCTTGCCCTGCAAAGGTACAAAAATAAGAGCTGACAAAGTTGAATTCAGCAAGCATTGCTTGGGCAGCATCTGAGTTCCAGGCACTATTGTTGGTTCATTGCCTGGAGCCCATCACTTGCGGGACCAGCATGTAACTGTGGCACAGCTACTCTGTGATCAGGGCAATGTGGGCTATATTGTAAAGGCAAGGAAAGTGAAAGAGCAGAAGACAGAGAGTGAATTCCATCTGCTTACAGCACTGATCATGTATTGCACCAGGTGCTTTCTCATACATGATTTCAATTTAATCTTCACAAAAACCTCATAAGGAAACTGAGGATCAGAGAAGTTAAGTAACTTACCCAAGAATGCACAGCCAGCCACTGACCAACCATCAGTCTCTTTGATAGCAAAGACAGATGGCTTTCCACTGTACTAGGAACACCACCCTAGGAGCATTTGCCAAGTAAGGAAATGGAGACAATTTAAGGAGACTGCCAAAATTACAGTGGCAGCAGGGGGCTAAGCCTGGATTCAAACACATGCCTTTGTGTTTGAATGTCTGATGTCTCTATAAGCAATTGCAAAGGTTTGGGGCTCTTCTCAGCCCTACAGCTCTCAGGTCTGGTGGCCCACATTTCAGGGTCTCTTAAGAGGGGAAAAATGGAAGTCCATGTCTTGCTCCCACCTGGCATAAAGGGACTGACCTTGGTAATGAGCACCAGAAATAGGGCACCTGTATTACTTCCCTTTTTACAGATAAGGAAATAGGGGCCAGTGATGACAAGTGACATCATGGGCAATATTATCACAACCATCTTAGTAGCAGCCTGTTGTATAGTGAGTTCTTACTATAGATCAGACATTGTGCTAAACAAATTTCTTGTATTCTCTCATTTAACATTCACTGTAAATTTTTGAAGTCTACATTAGCTCTAATTGTATAAACACAAAATTTGAAATCCTAAGAGGCTGAGGACCACCCTAAGTTACAGACCTAGTGAGTGTAAGAGGCAGAATTCAAACCCAGGCTGTGTGACTTCAAAATCTGGACTGTTAGCATAGAATCACTTTTCTGAGAGTACATAGTGTGTAAGAGACCAAGCTGGGTTTGGTCCCATGGTCTCTTAAGCCAAGTGTCTATTCGTTGTTCCCCAGTGACTGGTCACCTGGGCTCTCAGATGGTAGCTTATGGCTGGCATTACATAAGAGTTTACTCACCTAGCCTTCACAGCAAGCCTGTGGCCACTAATGTGGGTGACCTTCCAATTCTCCCTCCAACAGGGCCTGTGGAGCACCAGGAAAGGAACTCCCAGGGACAAATGATGTTCCCACTGTCCAGTTCTCCAAGCATGACCCAATTAGGGTTTGAGCAGAACCTGAAAATGCCAGATGGGAGAGAAGGAGAGGGAGACAGTTGGGCTTATTAAAGCATAGCCGTTTGGTGCTCTCTGGAGATGTGAAAAGTCAGAATTGATTGCTCAAATTTTGCCATTCCATTTATGGTTTTGGTATTTTGGTCAGGGATGAGACTTGGGCAGGGAGGATTATTTCTGCTCAAACAATCTAATTAATTGTTTGAGTTTAAGTGTGAGTAGGGAAGTAAGGCAGTTGTTCTCATTGCGATTTGGTCTGTCTCTTCCAGTGGTCCACCGTTTCTTTAGGTGAAAGCCTTTGCACCTTAATATTTATTAGTCAAAGAAGTCTTAATAAAACAATGAGAGAAAGTGATGCTAAACTTTTACCTAGATTCTTACCAAGAAAGTAAGTTGTGAAATGGTGAATCACATTTTATGGGAAAAACTGGTTGTTCGGCAATTCACTTAAACTCTCTGGGCCTTAGTTTTCACATGTAGGTAAAGAACAGTAGCCTTCTTGAGAGTTCACTTATTCAGTCATTCAACAAAGCCTCATTAAGCTCCTACTATGTATCCAGTTCATGTTAAGCCCTGGATTATAGCTATTATAGGTGAAGTCCTCAGTACAGTTTCTGACAGTGTACATTCCAATGATAGCTGTTTTCCATTTTTCAAATTTTGAGCTTTTGTTGCCAGAAACAAAAACACCACATGATTTAGAGCCCTATTTTCCAGACAACTCTCATTGCAGCAGTAAACCATTCACATGCATCCCAGAAAGAGCTAGGAGAGAGGAAAGGGCTGAGGCAGATGGGGAAGATAAGCCACAGACAGACACATCCTCTCTCCCAAGGAAAGAGGTTTGCAGAGAACCCCAAGAGGTTACATAAGAGTTTTACTCACCTACCCTTTATGCAAGCCTCTGTGATGGAAATGCACTTTTAGGGTTGCTGGTGTGCTAAGGAGAGAGATCAACTCAAATAGGGATTTAACTAAGCAGATTTCCATGTTTAAAGTAAATGTATTCTGAAGTTTGAGGTCAACTGGTTATGGTACACTACTACCTCTATGATTGTATGCGTAAATTTGGTTGTGGTTTATTTAATAATTAATAATATTCATAGCATTCAGGACATTTGGAAGATGGGGATGCAAGGGTACACTGGTTATTATTTATGAAAACCTCAGCTCAGACTTCTAAGATTACGTCTGTGCCTTCAAACTGTGGATGCCACATCCAAAATCTCGTTTTATTGAGCATTTGGATAAAGCAGGCTTGAGAGGTCCTATGTGCTGTTTCCCAAATCGAGTGTCTGTGGACGGACACGGAAGTTAGCCGTTAGAGAATGTATGTTCAGGCTCTGTGTCTACCACTTTCTGATCTGGCAAGCTTCAAGTCTCAGTTTCTTCGGTTATACAGTGAGATTGATAATACCTGTATCATTAGGTTATTATAGGGACCAAATGAGATGATGTAAATGTGAAGGAACTTTATTAATAATTGTGTGTTGCAACTTTAGTGGCCACTTATATTATTATTATTAATGAAACTTTCAACCCAAATAGGAAGCAAAGCCTTTCAGCTTCCTTCGTGAGTAAACAGGAACAGGAGCTATGTGACCTCCATATGCCTTTAATTTTTTTTCTTCACTTTTTCTGTTACCTGTTTGAAGATTAATAATAAACTATAGCAAACGGTAGGTGAAAGACAGAGAAAAAGAGAGAGAGAGAGAAAGACTGTGTGTGTGTGTGTGTGTGTGTGTGTATGTGTGTGTGTGTGTGTGTGTGTGTATGTGTCTGGCTGATTTAATGTACTTTGCAACCTTTTTAAGATTTAAAGAACGAACCACTAAAATCTGCGTAATAGAGGCATTTCTCAAGAAAATTGAAATGGATAAACATAGAAATGGGGTTGGGGCGCAGGGCATGGGGCAGAATTAGAATACTCTGTCCAAACAGTTCTGAGAGCTGAATATTGAGTTCCTTCTAACATTACGTATGTTCGGAACCTGTGTGAGTTCTGTGGGTTTATGCAGAATTTATTTGCATACCCTGATCAAATAATGTGTCCTCTGCATGCTACAGTTATTTTGGCATCATTGAATGAACTAGTGTTTTCCCATCATTAGCCCAGTTCAAAGAAGCTGGAATAAAGTTAGGGCTGTAACAGCAGTTTTAGAATAATACAAAGAGATGAATATAAATTATTATTTGCACTTGGATTAAAATCGAGAAAAGGTGATGAAGTGATGAAGCTCACAGGAAGCATTTTCTCAGTGAGCATTTTCCATTGGTCAGCTTATCTTACCTGAAATCTATCTTGCTTTCTCCCCAACTGTTGTATGTCTGGAGCAAGTAGAAAACTTCAGTGAAATATGTTTGATTATTTATTTATTTATTTATTTATTTATTTATTCATTTGCGGGGGAGTCAGAATCTCACTGTGTCACCCAGGGTAGAGTGCAATGGCATGATCTAGGCTGACTGCAACCTCCGCCTTCCAGGCTCAAGCAGCTCTCCTGCCTCAGCCTCCTGAGTAGCTGGGATTACAGGTGTCCATCACCACATCCAGCTCTTTTTTTTTTTTTTTGTAGAGATGGAGTTTCACCATGTTGGCCAGGCTGGTCTCGAACTCCTGACCTCAGGTGATCCACCCACCTCGGCCTTCCAAAGTGCTGGGATTATAGGTGTGAGTCACCATGCCCGGCTTCACATTGTTTTAATATATGAAGTTAGATTTGAAAAATTTTGTTCAGCTGTTTCCACCCAGTTATTGTACTCTCACAGTGAAATAAATATATTCTGCAATTCCATTCTGTAACTATAGAAACCCTGATCTTCACTGTGTTTCAGCTGGGAACACAAAAGAACTCTCAGTTAGAAAGGAGTATGCCATTAATTATTGATCTATGAATAACTTAGATTTCATAAACCGTTGTTTCTGTAGGTTCAGATTTTTTCTTTCTCTTTTTCCTCACATCTTTGAAATTAGAGCTAGCAATATTTAAACAAGAAGTCATGTTAAAACAATGCAATGAATATTGTTTTTGCCAGACAATTATTTATTGAGGACTTGCTATAAAACACCATGGAGTGATATGTGGGCTTGTACCTCAAGGTACATACAACCTTCTATATGCAGCACAAACACAAGTAAACACAAGGAAATCAAGTAATAATGCTGACATGGAGATTGTTCCAGTCAGAAAGGAGCAATCATGTCTAGCTGGAGGGGCTTAGAAGAATCAGGGAAATATTTAAATTCTTTTCCTCTTTTTCAACCCTGGCCTTCAAATAAGCATGAGTTCAACCAATTTCATTTTCCTAATATTTCTCAAGCCATTCCCTCTCCTGCACCCCACTATCATTTCTCATTTTTTCTTGCCTGGATTATGGCAACAGCTTCTAAATAGACCTCCCACCTCTTCCTGTTCCTTCCTTCCTCCAGTCTGTCTTCTGCCTCGACCAGGGTTGTTTATTTAAAAGCTGATCTGATTTTATCACTTCACTGCTTTATATTCTCTAGGAACTCATGATGATTCCCCAAAGGAAAAAACTCAAGTCCTTAATATGGATGAATACCCTTTATAAGGAGCCTATCACCTCAATAACTTCACCTCCCTATCCTATATACCCACTACGTACCCTATATTAGAATCTCTCTGTAATCTTGTAGCTCACTCATATCTTCAGGTTCAGGCATATGTTGTTCCTTCTGTGAAAAATCACCCTGAAATTTCCCTGCTGACAAGCTCTTTCTAATCCTTCAATCTCAGATGAATTGACATTTCCTCCAAGAAGCCCACCCCAATGCTTTCTCCTCCTCCTTTGCACCCTCCCAATGAGACAGGTGTTCCCGCATTGCTATCAGCCATCTTGTTCTACAGCATTTTCTGCATTTGTTTACCCCACTGTTATTGCCAAAAGAACATTGCTAAGAACTCATTGCAGTCATGATTTTAGAATATTTTTTCTTTGTTTCTCAGCTCCTTGCTCGATACATGGTAGGCAGTCAATAAGCGTTTAATGAATAAATGAAGTAGCAGGAAAACAATGAATCGGCAGAGATGACAGAAGAACATTGGAGAAAAGGAAAGCTCAAGATTATATATAACATGTTTGGTTAAAAAGCGAAGCTAAATACACTAATGTTCTTAAAAGGAAGAGAAAGAAAAACAAAGAAGAAAAGGGGAGGAGAGAAGGGAAGAGGGGAGGAAAAGCTTGTTTAGTCTCCAGTATAGGTGTTCATCTTTATGGACTGTGATTTCTTGAAATAAATTTTGATTTAATTATTTAAGTATTTAAATAGGCCGGGCGCGGTGGCTAGGAGGCCGAGGCGGGTGGATCACGAGGTCAAGAGATCGAGACCATCCTGGTCAACATGGTGAAACCCCGTCTCTACTAAAAATACAAAAATTAGCTGGGCATGGTGGCACGTGCCTGTAGTCCCAGCTACTCGGGAGGCTGAGGCAGGAGAATTGCTTGAACCCAGGAGGCGGAGGTTGCGGTGAGCCGAGATCGCG
>PVKV010013240.1:0-26529 GCA_004027835.1 Alouatta palliata | reverse complement strand
GTATTTAAATAATAAATATTATCTTTTTCTGTGTCTCTGTTGCTTACAAATACCGTGACTCTCAGTATATGTATCAGGGTAATTTCAAGGGACATGTTAGAAACTTAGAGACTTTGTACCAAGATTTTTTATATGGAACAAAGGAAGGGAAATATTTTAAAATACATTTTATTTGAGCTGCAAGGATAGCAGGAAAAGATGTTCTTCACTTAATAAGGAACTTAGTCATAAATGCCTTGTCACGTGACAGACTCCTTATTCTCAATTTGCTTTAGGGTGGAAAGAAAGGAACGTGCCCGATTGAAGACAGTGAAGTTTAATGCCAAACCTGGAGTGATTGATTCGAAAGGGGTAGGTACAAAATGATGGAAACATCAAGTTCTTTCAGTTGCCATGGATTTAACTATAACTAACATTTAGGTTTTCAGTAGCAAACAAATTATGTAGCTACCAGACAGTAGAGCACTGCTATAAATGTATTGTTGAAGTTAATAATGCCATTTCTGATGAAATGGATTCATGGTAAATATATTTAAACACTGGGAGTAAAGCTGCAAGTGGTTAGCAGAAGCAATGTGTTGCTGAAGGTGATGTAATGACTACAATGAAAAATAACAAGATAGTTTAGGTGGGTTTTGTTTCTTTAATTTTTTTCCTTTTAAATTAATGTTCTAAAAGGATGGATTTTATAAAAAGTTTCTGCTCATCAGAAAATATATCTAGTCTCTTTCACATTAGGAAGCTAAGACAGTGATTATGGAAACATAGATTGTCTAATGAATGCATGGATTGTTGTGACAGACATAGAAGATAATTAATAACTAAAATTTAGCCATCAAAGTTAGAATATTCACTCACATATACATATGTACATCTTTTTTAAAAGAGTAGCTTTATAAGATAAAATTTGCATACAATGTAATTCACCCACTTAAAAAATACAATCCAGTGGGGTTTTTAGAGTATTTAGAATGTGCAACCATCACCACAATCAATTTTAGAGCATTTCATCACTCCATAAAGAAACCCTATATGTGTTGACAGTCACTCCCCCATTTCCCGATCCTCCCACCCCAACCCACTCCAATGTAGGCAGCCACTAATCTACTTTTTGTCCCTATGGATTTGCCTATTTAGGCTATTTCATATAAATGAAATTATATACCATGTGGTCTTTTGTGACTGCTTCTTTCATTTACATAATGTTTTCAAGATGCGTTTGTGTTGTAGAATATATAAGTCCTTCATTTCTTCTTACTGCCAAATAATATTTTATTGTATGAATATGCCACATTTAATCTGTTTATCAGTTGATGGACATTTCAGTTGTTTCCAATTTTTAGTTATAGATAATGCTACTATGAACATTTGCATACAAAGTTTTCTGTGAACATTTGTTTTCATTGCCGTTGGCTGCATGCCTAGGAGTGGGATTGTTGTGTTGTATAGTAACCGTATGCTTAACATTTTGAGCAACTGCCAGGCTGTTTTCCAAAGTGGTTGTACCATTTCACATTTCCACAACCATGCATGAGGGTTCCAATTTCTCCACATCCTTTTTATTATATGTCTTTCTGATTATAGCCATTTTAGTTGTATGAAGTGGTATCTCATTGTGGTTTTTATTTCATTTCCTTAGTGACTGTTGATATTGAGCATATTTTCATGTTCTTATTGGCCATTCATATATGTTATTTGGAGAAATGTTTATTGAGATCCTTTGCTCATTTTTAAATTGGATTGTCTTGTTATTGTTGAGTTGTAGAAGTTCTTTATATAGTTGAGTTATTAATTCCTTATGAGATATATGCTTTACAGTGTTTTCTCCCACCCTATGGGTTATCTTTCATTTTCTTGATAGTGTTCTTTGGTACACAAAATGTTCTAATTTTGGTGAAGTCCAATGTATGTATTTTTTCTTTTGTTATTTTTGCTTTTGGTGTCATATCTAAGAAACAGCTGCCTAATGAAAGTCATGAAGATTTATATCATATTTTCTTCTAAGAGTTTTATAATTTTAGCTCTTAAATTTAGGTGTTTGATCCATGCTGAGTTAGTTTTTGTGTATGGTACAAGTTAGGGTTCTAATTTTATTCTTTTGCATATGAATTTTCTTCTTAATTTTATTTTTGGATTGTTCATTGCAAATGTACAGAAGTATAATTATTTACATATCATTCTTGTATCCTGCAACCTTGCTAAAGTGACAGTATTTTAGTGAATTCCTCAGAGTGTTCTATATACAAGATATACATGCAAAAAGGGAGAGTTTTGCTTCTTTCCTTCAAATATGAATGCCTTCTTTCCTTGCCTAATTGCACTAGTTAGAACCTTCAGTATAAAGTTAGATAGAAATGGCAAGAGCAGCCGTTTTTGTCTTATTTCTGACATTGAGAGAAATGCATTCAATCTTTCACCATGAAATGCGATGTCAGCTGTGGCTTGTACAACTTTTTAAATCTATTCTTTGAAGTTATAATACTAGTATCTTACTGCTGTGTTGTAAAATAACTTTCCCCATCTTCTCTCTTCCTATTCTTTTTTTTTCTTCATATCCTTTCCTTCACCTTTCTAGCCTAAAAATTGTAACTTGTGAATATCATACAGAACCACAATTTATGGTCAGTTGCTGTCACCATGAAAAACAAGAAGAAGAAGAAGAAAAGTTTATCATTTCTCAGGGATTTTGAGGTCCATATCACAGCACTGCCCTTTCTATTTTTAAGAAGAATCATAAGGTAGCCCAGTCATTGACATAATAATTTATCCTCCCCTAAAATTTTCAAGTGAAATGAAAATTTATGGAAACATAAGATGTCATTATAAATAGAAGTGAGGGTATGTGATATCATGACATAAAGTTCTTTCAAGAAAATGCTACTTGTACATAAGAGTTAGGGTTTTTTTCCATGATTCCTGTTGAGAATTTAAGGATAGACCTCCTATTTGTTTGAGATAGATAGACAGACAAGTAGAGTTGGATATATGTGACAGAATTTTTATGAATACCTAACATGTGCCAGAAACAGGACTAGAACTTCAGAGGGACACAAAGTCTAACGTAGGCCCTTTTCCCCAAGAGCCCCTAACATCAGTGAGAGGCTAGATATCTTTTCAGTAAGACTGAAATGTATCTGATGTACTTTTTAATCATACATGTTAAACACCATTAGGTATTTGCCAACAAACAGGAGGTAAATTACAGGACTTGGCTGGTGAAAGAAAGGAGTAATCTGGGAGGGGAAGCCCTGAATGGAAAATCAGAAGGGTCGATAACCTGGGTTCTGGTTTCAGCTCACTACTAAGTCACTATTGTTCTTTGGGCCTTATTACCAAAATAAAACCTTTAAACTACATCAGAGATACCAAACAAGTTTCATCTCCTATGTAGACTAATGGATTGATAGTTTATATCTGGCGTATTGTTTTGAAAAAGGATTCTAAGGCCACGTAGGATCACAGAAGAAGAAAAGAGTGGCATGGCTGAGTCATCTCTAGCACAACATTGGGAATTATTCCCTACTTGCTTTGCTGGATTCAATGATTTTTTAGGGTGCCTTATGTTAATAACTCTCCATAGATTTACTCATGCATTAATTGGTAATAAATCAGAGTTCTCCAAATCCCTATGAGAAAATATATCAATAAGAAGACTTGTCCAGAAGTAGAAAGCAAAGGACCATTAACAAGAAATAAAATGCACTGAGGAAAGGAGAGAACAACTCTCTAGAGAGTTGGGAAACCTGGGTCAGGAGATGCCACTCACTGTGAACTAAAGGCAAGGACTACAGGAATAAGTCATTGATGCAGAGGCCTCATTCTCTGGGACCTTGGGGTAAATTCAGCATAAAGTAAGGAGGAAAATTGTCTGGAATGAGTAGGATAATAGGGTATTTTAAATAACCTTTTCATTAGCTGGCATTTTCAGAGCATTGTAAAATGTCCTGAGGAGTTCAGAGTGAAAGCCAAGGTTACCGCCCTGGAGGAGCTTAGATTCAGTTAGTATCTGTGAAAGCAGGCTGTGACAAGAGCTTTAGTAGTAATATGTACACGAGCTGCAAGAATTTAAATTAACGGTCATAGGAATGACCAGAGAGCACTTTATAGATGAACTTGGACTTTAATGTGACTGTCAGTGCTTGAGTTACTTTTCCAGAACTCTTCACTGATTGCAATAACATTGAGTGCTGCAAAACACCAGGCACTATGCTAGGTGTCTTGTGTTGCAGCAAATGTGTATGTATGTGTGTATGTGTATGTATGTAAGATCTTTCATCGCAACAAGCTCAAAAAGAGAAATATAAGCAGGCAAACAATGATAATATACTATCAGTGATGTTTTCCATAAATTTAAGGAATGAACAGTCTTCATTTTAAAAATCAGGAGACTAAGCCTCAGGAAGATTAACTAGCTTGCCTAAGATCACACAGTAGGTGCAAGCATCAGATTGAGATCATTTTGACAACAGAAGCCTGCCCTTTCCATTACTCCACACTATACCTGATTCTGTTGAAGCCAGAGGAAGTAGAGCATTGCAAATTATGCCTTAGGTAAGAAAGAAGGCTTCAAAGAGGTGATATTTGAATGACATCTTGAGTTTTCAGTAGCAGTTTGCCACATACAGACGAAAAAGCATGAACATGGTAGTGGAAATCAGAGGCACGTTGGAATAGGGTCAAGCAAGTCAAGGACACCAGTGCACAAAGGTCGTGGTGGGTGTTGTAGCAAACGAGATTGACAAAGAAGGTCAGAAAGGCCAGAAAGCTTGTATGGAAAGCCTGCCTATGAGGTTGGAAGCTTACTGGATTTTGAAAGTATATATGAGGAAATCTGAGGGTCTTCATTTGAAAGTACTCATTTGCTACAAATGAAATACCTGGGATTTCTATCGACTCTGTATGCCTTTTCAAAGTCTATGTCTACACATGCAAAGAAAAGTGGGCTGTTGTGTCAGTAGCCTAGAGAAGTCCAGCCTATGCAGATCCCTAAACTTCAAATAGCCATCGATTTGGACAGGTCTCCTTAAAACCTATCGGAGTGCCCCAGATCTCAATACAATTAAGTTCCCCTGGGAATGTCTAGTAAGTTCCTAATGAGTCTCTAGTCAAACCAGCCTCTGGTGAAAATTTAAGCACCCCTTAATTTCTTTTTGTTGTCCTTCTACCTTCTTTTTAAAATCAATTTCATTATTAACCAGCCATTCTGTTACTTATTGAGAGGTTTAGGATATGGCATCATCTTCAGTATCAAGCTGTTCTGCATTGAAAAATCAATGACCATTTTGTGATTTATGCTCATTTTTTTCTTTTTTAAGCCAAAATTTAATAAAGGGAAATATGTATAAGAAAGAGTATGAGAGAGCTATGAGTATCTTTACTATATGTCAGCAATGTGTGATGTATAGGTGTCCCTTTTATGTTGTAAACCCTTTCTAAAGTAAGATATGGTATATATAAATAAATAAATAGTCCTATTTATCCTTGGGCTGGGACAGAACAGAGATGATAGTTGTTATTCGAAGTAATATGAGTATCCATCATAAAAACCCAGACAGTTTATATACACCTCTCTTTAAAAAAAAAAAAAAATTGTGGCTGGGCACGGTGGCTCATGCCTGTAATCCCAGCACTTTGGGAGGCTGAGGTGGGTGGATCACAATGTCAAGACAATGAGACCATCCTGGCCAACATGGTGAAACCCCGTCTCTACTAAAACTATAAAAATTAGCAGGGCGTGGTGGCGTATTCTTGTAGTCCCAGCTACTCAGGAGGCTGAGACAGGAGAAGCACTTGAACCCGGGAGGCGGAGGTTATGTTGAGCTGAGATCACGCCACTGTACTTCAGCTTGGCAACAGAGCAAGACCTGTTTTTAAAAAAAAACAAATTTGTAGAGACAGGGTCGCTCTCTGTTGCCTAGGCTGGTCTCAAACTCTTGGGCTCAAGCAGCCCTCCTGCCTTGGCCTCCCAAAGTGCTGAGATTACAGGTATGAGCCACAATGCTCGGCATACATACATCTCTTAATCACCATTAGACTTCAAAGGAAATCATTTATTTTCCCTTTAGATTTAAAGACACTGTGGCTTAGAGAGGTGAAGAAACCTGAATATATGTCTGACTGATTCCAAAGTTCATAATCTGTTTACTATAGCATGCTTTCTTTTTTATAAGATCGTGTAGCATTTGTATAATTTAAGAAAAATAAAGAAGTAAATTGAATTGGGTTTAGCTTTGCCAAAATTTAATGTAGGCATAAACTTAAATCCTGAGAGGGAGAAGCTGGTTTTCCTGGATGATGCACATCTTTCTGAAGGCAACATTCTAAAGTAAGCTCAGAAATAAACACATTTTTTATGTGTATTCAAAATAAACATGTTTTCACTGCAGAAAAGGAGATTCCAGCTTGGAAGCTGAGAAAATCTGAATTAGGGGACCTTGAAGGATTAGGGAGATAGGAACTGGGGTTAGGAGTAAGATACAGGATACGTATGAAGTAAAACATGGTTCACTTTCATTGCAAGGAACAGTTTATGAAGGAGAATAAAAGGACTCAGAACTGGAAAGTTAGACTCAAGACAATTCTGATGCCTAAAATTTCCCAGGAAACTTATACTTTATCCTGTAAGCAATAAAGAATTTTAAGGGTTGTGGCCAACCAGACCAGGTGATTTTTCTCTGGGCTAATATGCTGCAGGTACCCATATCATTGCCTATACATGCTGCATTATGTCCTTCTAGGCAAAGATCTGAACCTACACATCTTTGTGCCCCAGCACCTAGCACGATGGCTACCTGAAACGTACCAGCTGCTCAGTGCATTCTTCGTAGAGCAACGGGAATGAAATGTTCAGGAGTGGGTGTCTAAGAGATCAATCTGGCAACTGTGGAAAGGAAAGGTTGGAGGAGGGAGAGAGACTGAAGTAGGAGATGTTTGAGAAAGCCATTACAGTATTCTGTGTGTAATATTCTGCAAACCTGAGCTTTAAATAGTGGCAATAGGAAGGCAAAATAGGAAACCATTTCTAAAGAGATCAGAGAGGACTATCATCCTTGGACGTTTGTCCCGATTGTTTCTTGTAATATTCTATTTCCTTTTCCAAAGCCTTAAGCTCTCTTTAAGAGGAGATGTTGATTATGAGAGAGGGGATGGGGCAGAAGCTACAGTGATAGGATGACAGCAAACTCCCAAAATCAAACTGCAGCTGGCTTTGGGAAATCTCATTTCTATTTCGTAGATTCTTAGAACTTTCCATATGGCCATTGACTTCATTTACAAATGAAGAAACTGAGAATCATTTCTCTGGGACACACAGAGAGCTGGTAGCAGAGCCTGCCATTGTGTCATTCATCAAAAAAATCATTGTGACAGTCAATGTTTCGTTGGCAAGATGGGAATTACATTTGCTTCACCCGAATGAGTTATGGAGATTGATTTTGTAACACCTTCAAAGTGACATTTTAACAAAAGAAATGTCATTACCGCCCTCAAAAGAAAGCTCTTTAATGGAGCTGATCTTGGAATGGCCAGAGCCAAGCAAAGATCTCAGATGTCCAGAGATGACCTAGAGATCCACAGAGGAGAGGTGGAAGGAGAGCCATACTGCCGCACTCCAGGGGGCATCAGGAAGGCAGGCTTTGCCCTCAAGGTGAATAAACTCAGAAGAGGCTGCTCCTAAATGTCTTTATTATTACTTCTCTTATTCCAAGCCTTCTAACACCTTCCTTACTGGTCTTCCTGGCTCACCTTTTTCTCAGATTCTTGCCCTATACTGCATGCAGTGTGGTTTTAACCAGTCTTATGTTTTTATATATAAAGAACAAAGGTAGGCATATGTCCAGGGAATTTTGCAGCTTCAGTAGCCCAACATGGGGACACCTTCTAACTTGTTACATTTTCTTTTGAATGTGATAATCACATCTAGCCAAACTTTGAGTTCACATGTCCACTGAGAACTACCTGAGCCAGCACATAGGTAATTGTCTGATCAAGATGTGCTTGTGGCTTTTCTGTAAATGATTCTCGGAGGGGATCCCAGTCAAGTCTGCATATCTGAGACATGTTAAGGTGGGTCCTATGTAAACCCTGAAAGCCGATGGAACTCAAAGAGCATTTGGGGATGAAAAAGTACATATTTTACATATTCCTCATAGTCTATTTATTTGTCTCGAGTTGCTGATGAGGAAACTGCTATTCTGTGGAATGGCATGGAGAGTAAACTACTACATTTCCTATGTATTTTTGTGCACCTGCATTTCTGGGTAATCATCTACCACTTGGGTACCAAAAGCACTGCCGTTGAAAATGCCAAGTTAATCAGCAACCTTAAATACAAAATGTATTATAAGTTATAACTGAAAAATCTGTCCACTGTATGTGCATGCGCGCACGCACACACACACACACACGTATACCTGTGTTATATAATATATTTTAGTTTCTAAAAGAAATATCATTCAAAATGAGCCTTGAAGAATCAGTAAAATCTAGTCAGGTATAAAAGGATGAAAAGACTGTTGGCAGAAATCAGGAAACAGCCCAGTGTGCTCAGGGAAGCCAAGGAAGTTTAATATTACTTAAGTGAAAAGCATAAGCACAAAGCTTTAGGTGTCCAGAGATAAAGCAGAGAAGTTGGAAACCAGGTCATGAAAGGCCTCCATCTTGAGGGAAGTGGAAAGCCTTGGGAGGAATTTAGTAGAGGTTAGATCAGAGTTTAGCACATGACTTTGCTGCAGTGTGAAATAAATTTCCAGAAGGAAGCAGCCCCAGAGGGCAGGGGTCCATTTCAATAAGGCAGATAAGACATGAAGACCTGACCCAGGACCACTGAGTAGCTGTGGAGAAGAGAGAAGAAACCGGAAAAGTTTTAACAGGAAAAAAAAAAAGTGTAACCTGCAGCATCTACATCAGAGTCAGCTGAGGTACTTATTAAAAATGGAGATGACCAGGCTCAGCCCCTGTCCTGCAGGATCAGAATCTCTGGGGATGGAGGCAGGAAAGCTGCATTTTAACAAGCTCCCCAGAGATTGTGTTAGGCATGCTACTAATTTGAGACACACAGGCACAGTGGAAAAATTTGGCATCAGACAGAATAACCAACTTCTATCAATTATCGTAACTTATCTAAGCCTAATTTATAAAAATAGAAATCATATTAAAAGATATAACATATGTAGAGTACTTAGAAATATTAGTCTACTTTTTGCCCACCCCTACCTACAAGCACATACCTCTTAAACTCTCCCCCTTATAAGGCTAGAATGGGCAACTTCCTAACAGTTCTCTTTTCTTTAGATTCCAAATCTCGTTTTGCACAGGGGAAGAAGGGAGAGTTGCCAAAACTTTGACCAGCGTGCATTTGCATAAGGGGTGTTTCTGACCACGTGCTTCTTTGGTTGGGGAGAGAAGTTACAACTGGCTAACTCTAATGGGCAGGAAGGTGAAGCATGGCAGCAGGGCTGATTTCTAAACCCTCCCCCTGCCCCTGCCATCGGCTGCAAATCCGGATGGTTTCTGAGTTCTCTGTTATCTTGTGTAGCTACCTGTAGAAATTTCCAGAAGAACACACTTGATCAGTGCTTATTGCTTTGGAGAACCATCGCATCTCATTCAGGATACCAGTTAGTCTGAACGTCTGTGGATCTGTTATTTTCTACATATTATTTTTATAAGCATTGCTCATTTGCTCCTAACAGTAACCCTGTGAGGTAAATATTGTAAATATGCCCATTTTGCAGATGAGAAAACTGAAGTTTAGAAAGGATAGGTAAATTACCCAAGCTTCTACAGCTAGTAAGTGGCAGAACCGGGCCCTCCATGATGACATATTGTTATTATGCAAGCAAATTGAAATTATTGGTATTTTTAAAGATTTTTACATATGAAGTAATTCCAGGTGTCATTAGCATAGCTAATTCTATCCATTCAAGTAGTGATGGTAAGACCAAAGTAATATAAGTAGGAGGTATGTAATATGTGGTTACATAATATAAATAACAAGTATAGTTTTATCAGAAGAGAACCCTGAGCTTTTGTTAAATTTTCTTCTCATCATTAGTATAAGGTAAGTATTATTCAGAAAATTTAGCTTAACACATTTCTACTTTGGGAATTATTAGTGAATACATTCTGATTTACTGTAGGACTTCCTTTCTTCTGACTCTGAGGTAATAGGCCTTCAATCAGACCTTTGAGCTTGCAGGTTTCACTTTGCAAAGCTAAAACATCAACACTAAAAAATAAAGACGCAGAAGTGAATGTCCCATCATCTGGCTTCCTCACTATCATAATTATAGCCAGACTTTTAGCAAGTAAAAATAATATATCTTGCCTCTTAACTCTACACTGTGTTGATATGTGGGGAAAAAGGTTTTTTTTTTTTTTTTTTTAATAGCTCATGTAATGTCTGAAAAGAGTTTCAGCAACAGCTTCCAATATGTTTTTAATATTTATAAAAATACCTGATTACTTTGCCTTTTGATTTTTAAAGAAGGTAGAGGTAGACTCTAAAATTAGACTATCCTATTCTTTGATTACTTTGTCTTTTGATTTTTAAAGAAGGTAGGCTCTAAAATTAGACTATCCTATTCTTAACTTTTCTAACTATATGACCTGGAGCAAATAGCTTCTCTTTCTGAGATGTGATTTTTCAGCTATAATAATAAACTCTGGAGAATAGATAGCAAGTTCCTTGAAGGCCAGGACTATGACTTATTTGGGGCCTAAAAGAATTCATGGCATTCAACCAGTAAGTATTGAATTAAATAATGTGAGAATAAAGAACGTGGTGTTTAGGAGAAAAATAATGTAAATTAGAAGGCACAGCTCACATTTTTATTTTATATATTTATTTATTTATTTATTTATTTATTGCTATAGCTTGTGAACCAAATAATTTATTGTTGCCTTTAGAGAAAGATTCTGTTGATCTGAGCGTTACTTCCTTTCATTTCAATAAATAGGTTTCAAGTTCCCACTCTATGCACTGTATACTGCTCTGGCCACTGGGTAGAGACATAGATGAATAAGACTCCACTTCTGCCATCCCAAGACATTGTTTCTGGTACACACCACACACATACATATACACACAGCTATAGCATAAGGCAAAAAAGTTTAGCAAGACATGAATAGAGTCTTAATGGGTATTCAAATGGAAAGAGCTTACTCCATGTGAGAGCAATTAAGAAAAGGTTGCAAGAAACGGTAACATTTTAGCTAAGTCTATGAGGATTTGACAACTACAGAGTGTAAGTGTACTTTCACACTTAGAACACAGCAAGAGCAAAAGTAAACTAATAGATGCTGTCTGGTGACCAGCAAGTATTCCATTAGATGAGAACACACAGTGGGGCATTGGTAAGGTTGTAAACGTAGCTCGAGGCCCAATATCAGAGGGCATTAAGTATTCCTTTAAATTTGTTGAGGAGGCGATTCTTTGGGTCCTGGGGAGCCCTTAAAGGTTATAGGATGGAGGAGTGACAGGCTGTGAATAAAGAGGTTGACTCTCGCTGGGAGCATGGATGGTGGAGACCTGGGAGTGAATGGAGTAGGGAGACACCTAGGGGAGGACATTGGGATGACTCAGGGGAGAAATCACCGTGGCTGCAACCTAGAAATTGAAGAGAGCTCTCAGATGGCAATGGCATGTGGCAGAGATTGTTGAAAATGCTGTTCATGAATATGTGGGGGATCCTCAACAGAATGAGTTACCAGTTGGTAGAGAAGAGGTAAAAGGCAAACGGCGCAAAGTAAGTGCCTACTAGGAAGACAGTGGAAGGGAGAATAAACTTGGCAGAGCTCAGACTAGAAATTAAAATGATGTGTATGCTTTTAGATCTATCCTCTAGCAGGTATCTCTCCAACACCTCACCCCAATACATTTGCCTTACCTGCCAGATCAACTCTGCAGCATTTAGTAGTTGCTATGTGTTAGAAATCAATGACAGTTTATGCATCATACTGGAATAACCACCAAATTAAACTGAAAACCAACCCAGGACAGAATAAATAAAATTATCACTAAAATAAACTTTTTTAAATTGAAATTAATTTTATAGACTGATTACCAGGTTAAAACCAGAAAGCTGGCTGTGATAAATCCACTCCTACCCCAGGACTAAAATTCTTTGTGGATATGAAAAATAAGTCCTTCTATTTGCAGAATGCTTTTGTACCTTATCCATTTAATAAATAAGGAGGCAGGGTCAGAAGAAATAAGTGACCTGTCTGCAGTCACACAGCCAGACACTGTTCTTTGCAGGCCCATGAATATTTATTTAGTATACAGTTTCATTTAATTTGTGAAGGTTTACAAGATGTCTTTCATGTCCAGAACTGTTCTAGCGGCTGGGGGAAAACAAGGATGCCTAAGCCTTTGCCCTTGCTCTTGGCAAACATTAAATGGTCTGGAAAAGATTTGGATTTCCTTTGAAGTTGGCACTCCTGATACATGATCTGTTCTTCATAGGCAGTCAGCAAACTTAGCACTAGCAAGTACTACAACAAACTTAGTACATAGCCATCTCAGCTATGACGCTGGCCATGTCATCTGAAACAGACCAATTACTCCTCTGTAAAGTGGGACATGGAAGAGGGGTAAACTTGCCTCATTAAGATGTGAGCTACATCAGAGTCACAGAATGAAGGCTTTGAGTCAAATCAAAATTATACCTCTCAAGAAAAACATCCATGTGTAGCCCATTCTATTTATCTATCTATCTATCTATCTATCATCTATCTACCTACCTACCTATCTATCTACCTATCTACCTAGCTATCTGTCTTTCTGTCTATCTGTGAGAACATAGGAAGCACCATAAATCTGCCACCTAATGTGAAAGCATGAAACAATGAAAGGTATATCGTGACTAAGGATTATGATTTGTCCCTTTCTGTACACTTGAAGTCCCTGTAAGAGAAAAGGGGAAAAGTAATTTCCATGCAGCCAGGGCTATTGGTATACATAGGTTACAATGGGGAAGCTATGAGAAACATCTTTTATTTGTTAGTAGTGATAACCATAATGCCGTTTCCATTGATTCACAGAGTTCTGAGAAATTTGAGTGACACAACTACAAACTGAGAACTTTTCCAGTGCTGTCTCAAATTTGTTACAAGCACTTGTCAGTATAAGTGAAAGCCTATCTCACTTGAAAAGTAGTAAAAAGTTTGCAGATATGCCATTCACCTTTTATGTTTTGACAACTTCATGAGCATTTGTAAAGATATCACTAACACTTTGTGAAACTGATGTTTGAGCACTGCGGATGTGATGGTTTTTCCTAGAAGGCCCCAAGAAACCACCATTTTGCTCTGTAATTGGCTTGTGCTCACCTGCCCAAAGAATTAATATTATAATGAATTTGGTGCATGAGGTCAATGTGAGTGACAAACCTTATCACTCCTCATTCATGGAGAAGGCATCCTGTGAATACCTCCAAAGTCTGCTGCCTCTAGGTAAAGTGGAGCACCAGCAGTCTAAGCCCAAATGATGGTCAGAAATAAACACATATGAATTTATGATTGCTAATGAATGGAATAATTGCTTTGTTACAGGTAAAAGCTCCCCCCACCCAGCTCATCCCATGAGCTGTCTGGACTTCTGTGTTTACCCCCTTCTCAGTTATAGGCAAAGCTCACATTTGGCAAAGAAAGAATTTGACTTTGATTAGTATTTTTTAAATGTGATAACAATACAACTGATGTTTTTTGAAGATTATATATAAGCCAAGCATTTTTGCTAAATATAAGGATTTTTCTCGTTAAATTTTCACAAGAATCCCATTAGATGAGGAGTACATAGGGTCTCCTTTTAAATAAAATGATATTTCCGGACACCTCTGCCCCCAAGTGTTGACTAGGTCTTTTTATGATAATATTACCTAAATACATAAAAAACACAAAATTAAGTGCAAATATCTTATACTTACAGCTCGCATATCATCTATAATGTTCAAATAATTTACAAACTAAACGCCATATATATAACACTGGTGTATTGTAACAACAAAATTCAAAATCACAGCGTTAATGTGATTAGTGGTATTTTAGTAAAACTAAATCTTCTTCAGCGTCATCATGGTTGTGGCTGCTGTGTGGAAGTTTTGGAGGTGCACCTGCTGAGCATCAGGGAAGACCCAGTTCTCTCACCGCTGTGTCTCTGCAGTGCAGCCCACTGCAGAACCGCTGCGCAGGCTCCATCTGGGTCTTACTCCATACCATTTACCCCGCCCCTAGTGCTGAGGCTGCCACCTTGGAGTGATTGAGTGAATAATTATGGACCTCAGTTATACTACACGTACCCTCTGTGGCTGCTTTCTCTGCCCTGTGTGTGAGCTGCTGACTCACACTTGAAGGGTTTTCTTGCCTAGTTGCACAGTGCTCAACTATACTGTCTTGGCACTGTCAGCAGATAGCTGCCTGGAGCAGCCCCTCAGTCTGGCCCCCTCCCACACTGAATTTGCTATTTTAAATCTACTGTGGGCTAAAAAAAAAAACCCAGGAACAAGCTTCCTTTTTATTTATCTTTAATTCTCATTTTTACCATTTTAAATTGCATCTCATGTAGTATACATACACACACACATATATATACACATTTAGGCCTAAGTGTGTATAAGCTTTTTCTAATTTGCATAGGCACTTTTTGCCATTGTAGGGCTGAGTGTAATACTTGGCAAAAAAAAAAAAAAATCAATGCTTATGTAATAATAATAAAAATACCTATCATTTATTGAGCATTTACCATGCTAACCCCTTTCATGCCTGGTTGTATTTAGAACTATAATAGGCCATGATGTAGGTAACAGCGTCCCATTTCCCTGAAATCTTTACATAGTGGATATTGCTGTCAAATAAAGTAACTTCTACTAGGATGAGCTCCACTGACATGAGACTTGAGAATGGGTAGAGAGTAATAATGTCATTTATTAGACACGATTTTCCAGGCACTGTGCTAAGTACTGCAAGTGCATTTACTCATAAGTGGAATGCAATTGTTATGTGAATGGCATGCCCAATCAAGGTCTAAAACTTCCTCCCCAGGCAGAGGAAGCATTGAAGGAAAACAATAGCATGTTCTCTCTGGCTTTAAAGTGACAATTGGTTACAGTAACAGGCTCACTTGGTGATCACTACTGTCTAGACAGAAATAAAAATGAACCTGCTGGGCTGTGAAGTCAGTGTGGATAGGAAAGGAGTGTGGAGGGGGAGGGTTCTCAAAAAGTAGTTCGGGGGGGTCAGTTTGAAGATATTTTATTCCCTTAGAGTGTGTTCATGTGTCTTCATGGCTTTTATCTGTAAAATCTTAGAAGAATTTAAGTCCTAGCCAAGTGAGGATCTATACTTTTTTTATCAGCTAGTATTCCAAGTTAAGCAAGCAATGTTTGATTTTTCTCTTCCAAAAATACAAAAAAAAAATGGTTCAGAAACCTTTGAGCCATTCACATGCTCTCACATTATAAATGTGATTCACTCCTCTAACTGGTCCTGCTTGTCATAGAAAACACAGTTCACTTGCATTTAGTCTCTGAAAGGCACCTCAAGGAAATGTTTAGATAGGAGACACAGTGTAGGCTAGACCAAAGAGCCTGAGAGAGAAAACAAGGGGCCTGTGTTTTCATCCCACTCCTTCAGTCTCCTCCTGCATGACCGAACTCTCTAGTGAGAGTCCTAATCCCTGTGATACATCCTAAAATGGGACTACAGGGTAAGGGCTAGGAGTCTCAGCTGTAATGGATTTGCCTCTATTTGCAACTTACCCTTCCTTTCATTGAAGCAGGAAGTGAGAATTATTCAATCAGTCACAACATTACAATGAATGCTGTTTATTATTGCACTTTATTTATTGGTTTGCCCTTAATCACTTCTAGGACATGAGTGCTGCAAGTGACCTCTTGTGCTCTGAGTCTGGAGTTGACATCAGACAGTGAGGGGCAAAGAGCACACTGTCAGCTCCTGAAACTGAGTCATCATCCAAGAGGGTAAAGCTGAATACCTCTCCTATCTGAAGGAGAGAAGGGAGGGAGGGAGTGGGGAGAGGTAGAAAGAAGGAACATTTCATAGTGTAGAATCTGAATGCTTTAAAGGACCTTCAGGGTCATCTCACTTTAACTCCCTGATGGACTAAAGAGGAAGCTGATGTTCAGGGAGCAAAAGTGACTTTCCTGAACTTACATAGATAAGGAGGACCCCAGCCAGACCCAAGAATCTTGCCTCTGATTTGCAGCACATTTATAGCGTAACTGTTTGCCTACTGACTTTCAGTAGACATTAACCCCACCAGCAAAGCATCTTGTTTGTGTTAGTTCACACTGTATTCCAGCCCCTAGTGTGAGCCTCCATGCTACTCACTCAAGAAATAATAGATGAATGAAGAGATGAACCAAAACTTACATGCAGGTCTCACATCTCCCAGCCCTTTCAGCTTGTACTTTCTCCCAGGACATGTCTGATACGCCTTGTGAGTTTTTAACAGTATATTAAGGGAGAGTTGTATCAGAAGTAGAAACTGTTCCAAATAAATCTCTTCAACCTGAATGTTCCTTGTCTATAAGCCTTACTACATTACTTACAACATACACTAATTCACAAGGTGTATTTCTTGATTCAGTCTTGAAATGCAAGCAAGGTTCATTTGACTTAGACCAAAGAAATGGCTTGTTTTTAAGTCTGAGAGATGAAGCACCATGAGGAGTAGTCAAAGAGGAAAAAAGCACTGTGAATTTTGCCTTTTGAAGTAGGCATGCAGCTATCATATTTCTGAAAGTAACTGGTGATAGAGGAAGGAAAATATGGTCTGTAGGTGGAAAGATTTGGGCTCCAGTTAGGACTTTCCTGTTTTCTAGATCTGTGACCTTGAACAAGTTACCACTGAGCCACATGTATTACAAGTGGTGATGATAATGTGAAGTAAGCATTATTATTAAATTCATGATACAGAAAATGAATTCTGAAAAAGTTAAATAACTAGTCCAAGGTCACACACCTAGTGATTTGAATCAAACTTATTAGCAAGGATTCTCAAAAAGAAAATGTGTCTGATAAAGATGCAGTGTACTTGGCCCTGTCTGACCCCAGGATTGGGCTCTTGTCTCTGCCTTGTGCCCTTTCCTCACTTAACAAATGCCCGGGAGCATATAACCATGCTGGCCTCACCCTATAACATCACATGACTACATTTGAACAAACTATATTATGAAATAGTCATTGGGTTCTCCCTGCCTGCCTGTAATAGGTCACAGCATCTGTTCCCCTACTAGAGACAACCAGCTTTTAACCAATTCTTCCCTCAGCCAACATTGCTTAGGCAACTGCTGTGTACTCAGCATCTGCTAAGCTCTGGAAGAATCCAAAACAAAAACAAAATAGTATCGAAGTTTGGTCTTTGGAGTTCAAGACAGCCGAGTTTGAATCCCATTTCTGCCACTCACCAACTGGGCAAAATTATGTTATCTCTCCAAGCCTCCATTTTCTCATTTGCATCGTAGATTTATATAGAAAAAGGTATGTGTGTGTATGTTTGTATATGTATGTTTGCCTGTGTGTGTGTATGTTACAGTATTGTGGGGAGGATTCAATGAGATAATTAGCACAAAATGTTTAAGAAGGTATGTACTGACAATGGCACAGAGGAAGAGCGCAATAAATATTAGTTGCTATTATTATTATCAAGAAAGTATATTCTAACTGGGAAAAAAGCACAGTTTGAGTTATCAAAGAGCAGTTGTGATGGTTAATACTGAATATCAACTTGATCGGATGGAGGGATGCCAAGTATCGATCATGGATGTGTCTGTGAGGGTGTTGCCAAAGGAGATTAACATAGTCGGTGGGCTGGGAAAGGCAGGCCCACCCTCAGTCTGGGTGGGCGCCATCTAATCACCTGCCAGCATGGCTAGAATGTAAAGGAGGCAGAAAAATGTGAGAAGACTAGACTGGCCTAGCCTCCCAGCCCACTTTCTCCCATGCTGGATGCTTCCTGCCTTCAGACATCGGACTCCAAGTTCTTCAGTTTTGGAACTCGGACTGGCTCTCCTTGCTCCTCAGCTTGCAGATGGCCTTTTGTGGGACCTTGTGATCTTGTGAGTTAATAATTAATAAACTCCCCTTTATATATATTCTATTAGTTCTGTCCCTCTAGAGAACCATGACTAATACAGATTTTGGTACCAGCAATGGTTCTAGAGGAACAGAATATTAAGGATGGAGTTCTTTTGTTGGTTTCAGGGTTTCTGGAGTTGGCTGCTTAGTATAATTAGACCCAAAAATACTAAGGACTCTACTTCTAACAGTATGGAAAACACTGATAGTCGTTGCCGTGAACTGTTTAGAGAGTTATGCAAAATAAATGCATTTGACACTCCTGATTCACTGCTCGTGAGAAGCAAGGAGTTTAGAGACTATACATAATACCTTTGACCATATATGGAGAACCAAAGAACATAATGAAGCTGGTTGCTTGTTCCTAAGTTCAGTAGACAAAGTGATGAAAGAAAAGGATGAACTCAGGGATTCTAACTCCCAGCTTCAGAAGCAGATCCTGAGGCTCAAATCTGCTAAGATTGCCCTGAGTGAGAGTCTTACCTCCTGTAGAAAAAGAGCTAAAATTGTGGGAAAATATGCGTAAGCTCTTATCATGCGGATGGCTGACCCTGCATGCACAGCCTCACCAGGTGTCTACTGTCAAAGTGAGGGCATTAATTGGAAAGAATGGGACCCTGCAACTTACAATGGGAACGTGTCAGAAGACTCTGATAAAGCTGGGGACACTAAGTTTGTAAACTCTGATGAATCTTTTTTGCCAGAAGAAACAGCTTCCCCATCCCCAGACATGCTGAACTAGTACTCTGAGTTTGCTGCCAGTAATGGCAGCATCCCCTCCCTGATCCCTGCTGCCATCAGGCTGTCCATCTTTGTCTGAGGAGGTGAACCCTACGCTGCCAGAGGCGACTGTGATGGCCTCCCCTGAGGCAGTTGTCAGGCATAATAATGTTGATATTTCTCAGGAGTCACCCCTAGACCCCTGTTTGCTTCTAGACGTATAACTAGACTAAAGTTCTGGAGAGTCCCTAGAGGTGAGGTTGAGAGTATAACCCATGTGAAGGTGCACTACACTCAAAAAGAAATGCTTGAGCATAAACAGAAATGTGGAGAACAGGCATGGGAATGGATATTTAAGGATGTGGGATCATGATAGAAGGAACACAGAGTTGGATCAGGCTGAATTTTTTGATTTGGGCCCATTAAATAGGGACTCTGCATTTAATGGTGCAGCTCAGAGAGTTAAAAAAGGATCTAATAGTTTGTTTGCTTGGTTAGCTGAAATATGAATTAAAAAATTGCTCACTGTGAGCAAGCTAGAATTCCTGATCTCCCTTGGTTTAATGTAGAGAAAGGGATCAAAAAGGCTTAGGGAGATTGGGATGGTGGAGTGGATTAGTCACTTTAGACCTACTCATCCAAGCCTGGAGAGTCCAGAAGATATACCCTTGATTAATGCCTTGTGAAATAGATTTGTGAGGGCAGCACCTGCATCTTTGAAGAACCCTGTAATGGCTCTTCTCTGTATGTCAGATCTAACAGTGGGAACCACAGTCACTCAACTACAGAATTTAAATACAGTGGGAATAATTGGATCCTGAGGTGTCAGGGGCTAAGTGGCGGCACTCAATTGTCAAAGCCAAGATGGGCATAGCTACCGTAATGGACAGCAGAGGCAAAGCAGCAATCAGAGTAGTCTGACTCATGTAGAGCTCTGTCATTGGCTAGTTAATCACAGTGTTTCTAGAAATGAGACTTACAGGAAGCCTACTGCATTACTACTTTATTTATTTATTTATATTTGGAGGCAGAGTTTCACTCTTTTTGCCCAGGCTGGAATGCAGTGGCGCAATCTTGGCTTACTGCAACCTCCATCTCCCAAGTTCAAGCAGTTCTTCTATATTGGGTACCAGCCTCAACCCCATACTTGGGTGCCCTTAGTCCTGGCAGTGATGAGGGATTGAGAAAAGGAAATAAAGACAGAGACACAAGAGTAGAATTTACAGCATGGGTCCAGGGGACCAATGCAAGCATGGGAACCACATTGGCCCGGAGCTCTGGGCTCCAAACACTTTTATTATGTGCATAATCTCATTGATCTTATAGTGTGGAAGGGGAGGGTAAAGGAATAGGTAAGACAGCCCTTGAGATCCTTCTAAGACATGCTAAACTAGTGCTCTGAGCATTTAACAGCACTTGAGATCCTTCTAAGGCATGCTAAACTAGTACTCTGAGTTCATCACCGATTGTTATCAGGGTGCCCTTGCATTACAAGAATAGGGGATGAGGAGCCAGGGGTTTGACCACACCCAGTACATCAAGGGACGTTTATCTCCGGACCATTGAGGACATAAAGCAATTAAAATCACTCCATATTCCAAGAACCTAGGCAGAGCCCAAGGTGTTCCGTGATCTCTGCCCTGCAAGGCTTTTCTCCTCCTTGTTAGCTCCCATCTGCAAAAACCGTCCGGGATCTTGTGAGCAGAGGTCACCTCCGTTCTCAGAGATCTTTGCATAAGCCCTCTTTACGAAGCCCTCTTGCAGTCTCCATGTTAGGAAGGCATTCGTGGAACCTGAGCAGTATTGCCTGCTCTGCAACCACCCAGAGGTGTTCCCTGGTGTTACTGCGCTCTTGGATGGTCTTTAGCTTAGGCCTCCTATTGCCACTTGATTTCTAATTAACTGCACCAATAATGTAGTTTAGTTTGGTGCATAAACTTCAGTGTACTCTGAGCCAGTCAAGCTTATAATTATTTAACTAGAATTAACATAGGTCTCCGCCTGGCCATCTTGACCCACACTTCTGCCTCAACTTCCCAAGTAGCTGGGATTACAGGCACCCACCACCACACCCAGCTAATTTTTTGTGTTTTAAGTAGCAATGGGGTTTCACCATGTTGGCCAAGCTGGCCAGGCTGGTCTCGAACTCCTGAACTCAGGTGATCCACCCGCCTCAGCCTCCAAAAGTGCTGGGATTATAAGCATGAGCGATCACCCCCGGCCCTTAATTTATATAAGCAGAAAACATCTAGGTTACATGGACAAAAGACTAATTTGAATTATAAAAACAGAGAATCACAGCCCCTCAATCAATTTCCAGACTTGAGCCAGTTTACAGACCCAGAACCCTTTGAATGAAGGGAAGGCTGGGACCCCTTGAGGAAGGACCCCACTACACTACCAACAATTTATACTGTTAATCTTTCTCCTATCCTTCCCCAAGAAGACCTCCAGCCTTTTACCAGGATATCTGTCCACTGGGGAAAGAGAAATGATCAGACATTTTGGGGACCACTGGATACTGGCTCTGAGCCAGTGCTGATTCCAAGGACCCAAAACATCACTGTGGTCTTCCAGTTAAAGTAAGGGCATATGGAGGTCAGGTATTAATGGAATTTTAGCTCAGGTTCAATTTACAGTGGGTCCAGTGGGTCCCTGGACTCATCCTGTGGTCATTTCCCCCTGTCAGAATGCATAGTTGGCATAGACATACTTAGCAGCTGGCAGAAACCCCACACTAGCTCCCTGACTGGTAGGGTGAGGGCTATTATGGTGGGGAAGGCCAAATGGAAGCCATTTGAGCTGCTTCTGTTGAGAAAAATAGTAAAGAACTGGGTGCTTTCTGACCCATCTAACCATAAAGCAGGTCCTGCACAGCAGCGTTCCATCATCAAATGGTTGTGGTATATAAGTGATTGGGCTCGAGTAGGTCCTGAAGGCACAAGTAAGTTACATGAGGAAATGGCTCAAATATCCATGGTCTCCACTCCTGCCACCCTGTCTTCTGTCCCCAGCCTGCACTCATGCCTTCATGGGAAGTTCCCTGTGATCAGTTGACAGAGGAAGAGAAGAGTAGGGCCTGGTTCACAGATGGTTCTGCACAATATGCAGACACCACCCAAAAGTGGACAGCTGCAGCACTACAGCCCCTTTCTAGGACACCCCTGAAGGACAGCAGTGAAGAGGAATCTTCCCAATGGGCAGAATTTTGAACAGTGCACCTGGTTGTGCAGTTTGCATGGAAGGAGAAATGGCCAGATATTCAATTATATACTGATTCATAGGCTGTAGTCAACGGTTTGGGTGGTTGGTCACGAACTTGGAAGGAGCATGATTGGAAAATTCGTGACAAAGAAATTTGGGGAAGAGGTATGTGGATGAACCTCTGTAAGTAATCGAAACCATGAAGATATTTGTATCCCATGGGAGTGCTCACCAACAGATGACCTTAGCAGAGGAGGGTTTTAATAATCAGGTGGATTGGATGACCTATTCTGTGGATACCCGTAAGCCTCTTTCCCAGCCACCTCTGTCATTGCCCAATGGTCCCACGAACAATGTGGCCATGGTGGGAGGGATGGAGGTTACACGTGGCCTGTGCAACATGGACTTCCACTCACCAGGGATGACCTGGCTACAGCCACTGTTGAGTGCCCAGTTTGTCAGCAGCAGAGACCAACACTGAGCCCTTGATACGGCACCATTCCTTGAGTGATTAGCCAGCTACTTCGTGGCAGGTTGGTTATATTGCACATCTTCCATCATGGAAAGGGCAGAGGTTTGTCCCCACTGAAATAGACACTTACTTTGGGTGCAGGTTTGCCTATCCTGCACACAGTGCTTCTGCCAAGACTACCATCTGTAGACTCACAAAATGCCTTATCCACTGTCATGATACACACATTAGTATCCACACTCCATACAGCATTGCCTCTGACCAAGGCACTCACTTTACGGCTAAAGAAGTGCGGCAGTGGGCCTATGCTCATGGAATTCAGTGGACTTAACATGTTCTCCATCATTCTGAAGCAGCTGGATTGATAGAGTGGTGGAATGGCCTTTTAAGTCACAATTATAACTCCAGCTAGGTGACAATACTTTGCAGGGTTGGGGCAAAGTTCTCAGAAGACCGTGTATGCTCAGAATCAGCATCCAATAGATGGTAGTGTTTCTCCCATAGCCAGGATTCATGGGTCCAGGAATCAAGGGGTGGATGTGGAAGTGGCACCATTCACCATCACCCTAATGATACAGTAGCAAAATTTTTGCTTCCTGTTCCCGCAACATTACATTCTGCTGGCTTAGAGGTCTTAGTTCCAGAGGGAAGAACACTGCCACCAGGAGACACAACACCGATTTCATTAAACTGGAAGTTAAGATTGCCACCTGGACACTTTGGGCTCCTCCTACCTTTAAGTCAACAGGCTAAGAAGAGAGTTACAGTGTTGGCTGGGTTGACTGGCCTGGACTATGAAGATGAAATCAGTCTACTACATTACAATGAAGGTAAGGAAGAGTATGCGTGGAATACAGGAGATTCATTCGGGCATCTCTTAGTATTACCTTGCCCTGTGATTAAGGTCAGTTGGAAACTACAGTAGCCCAATCCAGGCAGACTACACATGGCCCAGACCCTTCCGGAATGAAGGTTTGGGTCACTCTACCAGGGAAAAACAACACGACCTTCTGAGGTGCTTGCTGAAGGCAAAGGGAATACTGAATGGGTAGCAGAAGAAGATCATCATCAATACCAGCTACAGCCATGTGACCAGCTGCAGAAATGAGGACTGTAGTTGTCTGTCATAAGTACTTCCTCATTCTGTTAAAACATGTTTGTGCATGTATATATTTGTACTAAGAAAATATCTTTTTATTTCCTTTCTCCTTTATCATATGACATACAATTTATTGACTTCACATCAGCATTTAAGTATTGTTAACTGTATGTAACAGTATTTGGGTTGGGGATCGATGTGTTTCCACTCTACAAAGGATAGCTGTATCACGTTAGGTGTAATTATGACCTTATTATTGTCTTTACTTGATTATGCATGATCTCAGGAGATATATATGGTTTCAAGTTGACAAGGGGTACACTTGTGATGGTTAATGCTGAGTGTCAACTTGATTGGATGGAAGAATGCAAAGTATTGATCCTCGGTGTATCTGTGAAGGTGTTGCCAAAGGGGATTAACATTTGAGTCAGTGGGCTGGGAAAGGCAGACCCACCCTTAATCTGGGTGCACATCACCTAATCACCTACCAGCATGGGTAGAATGTAAAGCAGGCAGAAAAAAACGTGGGAAGACTAGAATGGCCTATCCTCCCAGCCTCCATCCTTCTCCCTTGCTGGATGCTTCCTACCCTTGAACATTGAGTTCCAAGTTCTTCAGTTTTGGAACTCGAACCGGCTTTCCTTGCTCCTCAGTTTGTAGATGGCCTATTGTGGGACCTTGTTATCTTGTGAGTTAATACTTTAAAAACTCGTATATTTAACCTTACCTGGAGCTGAGACAAATCTAAAAAAAGGATTAAAAAGAAAAAAAAAACTCATATATATATATATATTAAATATACATACACATATACACATATATACGTGTGTGTGTATATACATATGTGTGTAATTATCCAGAGAACCCTGACTAATATAACAGTCAAGAGCTCTGCTTAATTCCTTTTGTTGATAGAATAACCTCCCTATCTTGTTCCATATTCTACTTAGTGAATAATGATCTATTCTTTAGTATTTAGCTCACATTTCCCCTCTTCCATCCCTATCCTTTCCTCTATAGCAGAACTTATCTTGCCTTACTCATGCCCCTTCAGTACTTTGCATGCACTGTCACATTGCCTTAGTAACTTAGAAATCTCTTTTTATTGTGAGTTCTTTAGAGTTTATTGTAGCTCCAGTTCCTGGCACAGTGTCTGGATTATGATGTGCTCAATATATATATGGTGCATAAATAAATGGCTGTAACTGTCTAGGACAGAGGTTCCTTGAGTAATTAGGAAAGCCTCTAACAAGAGAAAGTTCATGAGAGATGAGTAACTTCAGAAGTACTGGGGAGACAGCAATGAAAACAGAAAAAAGATGGGGCATTCTGTAACTTTAAATTGGTGTAATCAATGCATGGATCTCAGTGAGAGTAATGTCCCTAGACAGGTAAGGGTAAATCAGCTTACAGCTTTTGTGCCAGCCCCATGGAATCACATAACCTTTAGGATAGGTTTGCAAGATCAGCCAGTAAAGACTAGTCTGAGAGATTACCAGAAAAGGAGAGGAACCCTTAGGGAAGCTATGGAAGAATTGACATTCCTGGGAATGGAGAAATGAAATTGAGGAGGGGCATGCTCCCTGCAAATGAGCGTATTACTTCACAAGAGCTCAACTCTGGAGCCAAACTGCTTGGGTATGAATCTTGGCTCATGACACCTGGTTGTGTAAACCCTTGGGCAAGTGACTCAATCCATTAAAAGTATTCAGTGGTATCATAGCCCTTGGGGATTGATCACAGAAATCTCATTGCTTGAACCACTTGAAAAAAAAAAATAAAGTAACAGAGATTATGTTTTAGAAATAAGGTATAACATTTTATCGAAAATAATTTTCCTGGAGAAGTTCTCAGCAGTAGTTATTGTGGTTATCCACTGAGAGCAGAGTAGAATGCACCCTTGGAATCTTTGCAAGCAATCACAGAAAAGGTAGTATCATATAATAGATAAGGGCTCAACTCTGGAGCCAGACTGCTTGGGTATAAATCCTGGCTCATGACTTCTAGTGTGTAAACCCTTGGGCAAGTGACTCAACCTTTCTCTAGCTCAGTTTCCTTATGTATTTTGTGAAGACTATTTGTAGCCACTTAATAGGAGTTGATATGTGGAAAGCACTTAGAATGGTTAATCCATGTAAAGCGCTTATAAAAGTATCCACTCTATGAGTAAGCATTTAACAAATGTTAGTAACAAATGCTATTATTATTGCCAAGTACCTTTAATCTGTTTGGTTCCATATGTTATTCTGGGGTACCTTGAAGAGTGTAAAAGAAAATTTTAAGGTAAAATCCTGCTCCTTACAGGGTTAAGGTGAAGATGAAACAAAAAACTAGCATCAAAAGAGCAATTAGAGAACCCTTAAGTCCCACCTGGATAACTGTGGTTAAAGGAAGGAGAGGATCAGGATAGTAAGAGAAGGGGCCTAATGTGGTGATACCTACTTAGTGAGTGCTCAGTTACGTTCATTAAAGATCATCCAGACAGAATTTTCATTCACATTAGGATTTTATTAACTGTTTTGTCAATCTCTGGATTTGGGGGAAACAATCACAGGAACAAAATAATACCCTCAATTATCAATGCATTTAGAGAATGCTAAAATAGAATAGAGAAAAAAGGAATTTATCTTTTACCTTGACCTTGAATGAGGTTTCAGGATTTGAGAATGGTAGAGATGAAAGAAGTTTCAGAGACCAGCTGGTCTATGCACTGTCTTTTTTTTTTTTTTTGAGACAGAGTTTCGCTCTTGTTACCCAGGCTGGAGTGCAATGGCGCGATCTCGGCTCACCGCAACCTCCGCCTCCTGGGTTCAAGCAATTCTCCTGCCTCAGCCTCCCGAGTAGCTGGGACTACAGGCACGTGCCACCATGTCCAGCTAATTTTTGTATTTTTAGTAGAGACGGGGTTTCACCATGTTGACCAGGATGGTCTCGA